>CM053787.1:290981760-291156760 GCA_028749045.1 Cupressus sempervirens
CCAAAAAGCTCTGATGGTTCACCATTAAGAAGGACCGAGAAGGAAGGAGTAGTAACACAGCTCAAAACCCATCTAACCCATACTTGATTGAAGCCAAAAGCTAGAAGAACTTTCTGCAAGAAACCCCCAATTGACTCTGTCATAAGCCTTAGCCATATCAAGCTTAATGAGCATGGTATGTTCCCTAGATGTACACATAGAGTGTATAGCTTCATAAGCAATAACTACCCCATCCAAAATTTGTTTTCCCACCACAAAACCCCCTTATTCCTCAGATAACCATGGGAAGCAAAACTTTAAGCCTCTCTTCTAGGAGCTTAGTAATGATTTTATAGACCACATTACAAAGAGAAATGGGCCTAAAGAAGTCTAGCTAATTAGCCTCTTCCTTCTTTGGAATAAGGACTAAGAAAGTAACATTCAAGGCCCAGAGCATTTTTTGTTGGAATAGGACTCCTGAACTGCATGCAAAAGGTCATGATTGATAATATCCCAAAATTCCTAAAAGATTTCAACATGGAAGCCATCAGGCCCTAGAGCTTTGCCTCTATGCAAGTTGAAGATCACCCCCTCCAAGTTAGACATACAAATTGGCCCCATAAGAGAGTCATTCATCTCCTTGGTCAAAATAGAGGGAATGCAGGACAAGATTATATTCTCCTCAATCTTTGCTAGAGGTAAATCATCTAAAAAGAGAGTAGAGTAAAACTGAATAGCTTCCCTAGAAACAACTTGAGAGGAGATCAAATGCATCCCATCAGAAGTAACAAGAGAAGAAATATAACTCCCATTACATCGAGCCTACATAGATTTATGGAAACATGTAGTGTTCTTGTCCCCTTCTTGAACCCAATCAACTCAAGCCTTTTGTTTCCAATAAATTTCTTCTCTAAGATCCCACTCGGCCAAATCACTAGAAGCTTGGGATTCTACTATGCCAAGAGCTTTAGAAAATCCAAATCCTAAATCTACTTAGTAATAACATCAAGATGATCCTAAGCCCTCTTCTTCATAATGTGGAGATTACAATAGAAATTCTTGTTCCAATGCTTCAACTTCCTTTTAACATACTAAAGTTTGTTAGAGAAGGAGAACATAGGAATGCCATAGGCAGGGCCTCCCTATCTCCACCAATGAGCCATTAAATCATGTAGAGAAGAGTCTCAAAGACACAATAGCTAAAACTTAAAGGGAGGCTTCTTGGGGACAACAACATAACTAGCTATGAGCTTGATGAGCCAATGGTCAAAACATCTCCAATCAAGAATTTTAGAAGAGAGAGAAAGAGAGCCACAATTATAAAAGCAAGAAACTAGGAAACTATCCAAGTGTTCCAAGATGGAATCATTTCCAAACCTTTGATTGTTCCACATAAAGAGACCATTAAGAGGTTTGACATAGAGAGATGTCAAAGATCAATATTTTGTCAAAGAAGCTTAGAAGAAGGACCCAAGTGAGCCAACCCACCCCTCTTCTCCTCTAGACTAAGAACAGAGTTGAAATCTCCAGCCACAATCCCAAGCAAGAAAGGATGATAGCTTCTAACATGACTAATATGTTTCAAGATCTTGAGCTTGCTAGGGATATCAATAGGAGCATATACATTAGTAACAAGAATCATCTCTCCAGTTTCTAGAGGGGTCAATGCAACCATTGAGAGAGCCGAAAGGCAAGAGACCCGGTAAAGTGGCGTAACTTTCCTAGGATCCCAAAAAATGGCAGTACCACCAAAGCTCCCCAAAGAACCAACACATTGACATTGGCCTGGAAACCAAATTTTAGAGCACATCTAAACATGGATTTCACTAAAAGCTTGGTCTCCTAGATACAAAGGATATCTGGAGAATGATTAGCCACTGGCTCATGAATAGCTTCTTATCTAGGGATGCTATTCAAACCCCTCACATTCCATGAGAGAATAATCATTGAGTAGAGTGGGGAAAATGTTCATCCAAGGTCTTGACAACCCCAGACTCTACTAGTAAATCTCCTATAAGTTTAATTTTTTCCTAATCCTACTTTTGCCCAACTCTTGAGGGAGTAGAAAAAGAGACTTTCTTAAATGGTCTTTGCATCAAACTAAAAGCAAGAGAAGATCCCTTTCCTTTACCAAAGGGAAACACATCTTTAACCAAATCTTCCAGAAGAACATCCTTTTCTTGTGGAGTAGGAGAAACCACAAGGGCACTAGACTCAGGGCCAATAGAGGTCTCTGGCTTCTGCTGAACTACAACATCCTAGTTGCCTCTAAGAATAGAACTCCTCACCTCTGAGGCAATAGCCCCACATTGAGCCTCTATAGGAATGCCTTCTTCTATGAACATGTCATCAAGAACCTCAAAATGATTGAGCCTTGAGTTCACTTGCCGATCTAGATGAGATCACTTCTAACCTTGCCCCTTAGCATGGTTTTGAGCTGGGATAAAACCATTCTTATCAGGACAAGTAGTACTAGATAGCCCTTGCCCCTAACTTGAAGTGTTCATTTGAGCTTTCCCTTTACCAATACTATCAGTCTGAACATTCCCTTTTCTAGTACTAATAGTTTGACCATTCCCCTTACCATCATTGGCCATCCTTGGGCTAGAGAACCCGCCAGGGGTACCATTACCTTTGAAGGCTTGAGGGTATTCGGTGTTGTAAATGGACATCCCCATGAAAAATATGGAAATGGAAGGGAATAGATTCATAGTCTAGTAATTGGATCCAAGAAGAAGAGCCTAGGAAAATTTCCAAAGAATCTAGCAAAGGAGTATTTAAATCAATTTCAACACAAATACAGGCAAACCTTTTTGTCTAGTGCTTGATGTGCTATAGAAGTTGTCTTCCCAAGCATAGTAGAAATCTATCGCATGATATCCTCATGCCAGAACTCTAAAGGAAGACACAAAAAGTAGACCAAATAGGAACCCTTGAAGGACGATCCTCAATAGAATTGAACCACGTATGCCAAGGTTTGAAAAAAATACCTACACGGTCATAAAAATATGGGCCTCCCTCAAAGATCTAGTTCCAATCTAACATGCAAGAGAAAGCCACCAAAAAGTAGCTATTACCAGCTAGCATAATATCCATATCACCTTCCACCTGCCATGAGTAGTGAATCTAGGCTTCTAGAGCCGACAGGGAAATATGGATACCAAGAAACTTTCATATCAATGCATGTGTGGGTAAATAGTCCACATCTTCCATTACTACTTCTGGAGGGATAACTAGCACAAATCAATCCTAAATATGTGAAAGGCAACCATTAAATTTATTTAACTTTGAGCATTTGCTAACATAAAATGGCTCCTTCTTCTATGAACTCACCCTGGGAGAAGATCCATCACAATCAGAGGCTCTAGGAAGAATGAGACTCCTGGAGACCCTGCTCGTGGCCATAAGAGCCTAGCAAAAAAATATTTGAGCTAGGATTGAAGCAATCTCAATTTTTTGCAAAAAATATATCATAAACCTTGTTGTTGTGCCTTAGTCGCTCTAATCACAAATCTCTAAATCTTTGGGCCCTAAAATTTGAATGTAATGACATCCAACAGTTCTTCAATACAAAATGAACCTGAGATTTTCATGTAGACTATGAATATAGAGAGGAAAACAAAATTGTGTGACGTGATTCTTCGTAGGTCATGCTTGATCAATCTCATGTTAGTGTATCTAATAATAAGTAGAAATGTACTCAACCCTATATAGGTCTTCCAAACTATTAAACTTTCAAAATTTATGTTTTGAATTATTGATGATGATTGTTTACGAGAGCAAAAGACTATAGACGGATGCAAATTTGAATTAAATATGTTTTTGAGTTGAAATTAAAATGCAAGTATAGAAAATATGAAGATATAAAGAAGGATTTGTTAGGACATTTATGAATATCAATGATGATATTTTTTAATAAAATACTCAATACATATATTTTTCAAGAGTGAACATAAGTTTTTTATTTACTAATATCAAGCTTATATTAATAATGAATAATTGATTTTCAACTTATTTTCTAGGAAATTCTTGTTATTTTCTCTTACATATTACAATTTTAGCAATGAGCACTTTTTTGGTTAAATTTTAATGAAATGTTTCATGAAAATATTAACTTGAATATTATTGGATCACTTATAATTTGAACAAATTCATATCTAAAGAATCAATATTAATATATGAATACATAAGATGTTAATATTGAAAAAGTGTTTTGAATATTGCAAATATAAAATTAATTTAGGTACTACAAAATTTTAATTGAAAAATAAAATGCATCAAAATTAATAAGATCGATTATAATTACAGTGTATCTATTTATAAATACATTGGACATTTAAAAATAGTTTTTTATTCTAGTTTTTTATTATTATATTTAGTTAAAATCATGCAAGTTAAGGTAGTATATATGTTTCTTTCTCAATTATAATTAAACATTGAAGTTTCTTTTATTCCAATATCTAAATCATTTTGTTTCATATATAAGTATAATAATCTCTTGAAAATTTAATTAGTATGGTCTGGGTTCAATAGATTTTGTAATATATCTTTGTAATTTAAACAACATTGGAGACACTCTAACAAGTACTAAATAGTTGATCATGAGTTTGACATTCTCCATCATCCATTGTATATAACACACAATTATTTGATTATTCCATGCAAAAGCATGTTCCTCTCAATTAGGAAGGAGCTCATGATGAATAGTTACAAAATGATTGATGGTCACAATGTCATGGTTCACATCAAGCATACCCATATTCACCTTGACATACTCTTGATCCTACTTTTTCACAACCTCCTCCAAAATAGCTCCATTTTCTTTATACTACTTGATATCTTTTTCCAGGTTGTTACTACTCAAGTTGACAAGGGAAAAACACTATCCACACTTCTAGAGACTATGTTTTTAGAAAAAATTAATAAGTTTTAAAAAAATCTCATTGTAATTTTTTGAAAAAAAATATTTATCACTTCATGACACTTTTAAGTTTATTCTTGTTGATATAGGTTCTTTCAAAAAAAGTGTAATGGAATGATAAATGAACTAATGAAAGTGATGTTGCTTAGTCAAAGTGACCCTTACATGGTTGATGTCCACATATAAGTGACAATTGCCTTTTAACTATATTTCCAATGGTCTTCACTAAAAAATTCCTATGCAAGAGATATGTACACTATTGTATCCTTATATTTAAACATTTTAACTTAAATAATATGATTCAAGCTTTAAATTGTTTAAATAAACCATGTGAAAATGTATTGCTTGATATATGATTGAATGTGTAAGTGACACATATATTTTGATGTGGTAAAAAATGACTACACAATTAGAAATGTATGCAATTGATAGGAGTAAGAATCACACTTCTCAATCCCTTTGCTAAATAGGTACATGAAAAATGCCCACATCTCATTTGGTTTTATTACATTTGTTAATTTATCTCTTGCAAGGAGAAATTTGTGAAAATTTAGTATTGCAGTCACTGATTATTTTTCTCCTATATTACTAGATTATTAAACTATTGAAAACTAATTCATCATTAATATTGGAAAACTACATAGTTGTAACTTCACCAATAAAAATATATAAAAATAAATTTGTAACACAATGAACACAATAGTTTTGGATAAATCATTCTCATAAAAATTCCTAATGGGAAACTAGTTGTATAAATGAGGAATTATATTTATATTCAAAAAATTATGAGATACATAAACTTCTTGCCTCTTACTGGCAAAGCTAAGACAATCTCCCAATTTCTCCCACTAATTTCCCCATTACTATCGCCATCACTCTCATTGTGCCCTTTCTAACACTACAAGACTATTTTCTCTCACTATAAATTTATTTTCTAACACCACAAATGCCCCCTAACCCCCTTTTATACTACTTCCATTGGAAAACCAAAAACCAAGATTGATTCTCAATCTGCGGAACAACCTCATAATTTTGTTGTTTCTAAAAGGAGTTAAGTAATTACTAAACAATTTTTGTTGTTTGCAACATAGAACTTATGAACATCTCTATTGGTTAGATATAGATTATGTAAACTCTATTTTATTTCAATGTAACATTGTTCAATTTGATGATGATAGTGATTCTAATTAGAATATTTATCTTTTTGTTACTTTCCAAAAATAATGTAACTTTAATCTTACCATAAAATTGGTGAACATTCCAACTATCTTTATACGGATTATGTATAAAGTTTATTAAATATATTATAGTTTACATTCACATATTTTATATGTCTATTTTGTTTTTACAAATATATGATTTATTATCCTTTTGGGTGCAATAATTTGACATATGGTAATTTTTAACATTTATTTTTTCATATTAAAAAATTACATAGATGGTTTCAATTGTTTTAGAATTTGTTACTAATTATTGAAAATTTCATAACTCGCATTAAATATGGAAATAGTTTGTTGTTATCTTTTCAATTGACATGTGTTATCTTTTCAATTGACCTCTGTTATATGTTACATTCATTTTTCTCAAATATATATTTTACATCTATATTTCCCTTTATCTATGTCTCAAACTCAATATGATTATTATTTTCCAAATAGAATAAGTGTTATGTTTATAACATGTCTATATAAAAATGCATATTATTCAACAGTTGTAGAAAATATCTTATTAAACTATACAATCATGATGCTTTATTTTTAAAGCCTTTAGCCTTTTTTCTTCAGCTTTTCAGTTGACATATGTTATCTTTTGAGTTGACCTATGTTATATGTTACAATAATTTTTGTCTTCATCTATGTCTCAAACTCAATATGAATATTATTTAATAGTTGTAGAAAAGATGTTTATAGAAAAGACCTTATGAATATGAATATGTCACAAATGCATATTATTTAACAATTGTAGAAAAGACCTTGCTAAACTATACAATCATAATGCTTTCTTTCTAAAGCCTTTATCCTTTTTTCTTCAACTTTTCAGTTGACATATTTTATCTTTTGAGTTGATCTATGTTATACGTTGTAATCATTTTTCTCAAATATATATTTAACAATTTTTTTCCCTTGATCTATGTCTCAAGCTCAATATGAATATCATTTTCCTTCTTGTCATTTGGTTTTCCTATATTTGTAGTTTTTTTTCTCCTTCTTTAATTGATAAGTAATAATAGAATTTGATTCTTTCTTCAAATATTTCCATGTTCAGGAATGATTAAAAAATGGATTAGACAATGTATCTGAAATTATTGCACCAAGTCCCATTGTTTCTTTAAACTCAGATGGCTCACCTCAAACACCAATTTATAAATGTGAAAAGTCTGTATTGCAATGTTGTTACCAAATGATTCAACATTTTGAATCTAAAATGTTGTCAGTAGGCTATGTTTTAGATAATGATATTTTGTGAATGCACATTGTTGTGGATAAGATACGAGAGATGTTTAACCAAGTATCTCAATTTCTAGAATATTTGGAAGAAGTGCAATGCAATCATAATGAGAATGAAGGCCGTAACACTATGCTCATTGGTGACTATTTTATAAGGTCATTGCATCATAACAATTAGTTTGTATGATAACCTTTTATGATACAAGTTGTTTACAAATATGTTTACAGTTCGGATCCATACCTGATAGAAAAGACCATAGTATTGAAGCATATATACATAATCAATCACATTTATATTTGTTGCATATGTTAGACTTTCATTTGGGTAGAATTTGAAACATGTATTTTATTTCTTATATTTCATCATTAGTAATTTTTATAGTTGGTAGTAGTGTATTGAAGAGATATAGATTATTTTATACAACTTTAAAATAATCATATTATTGTTTAAATAAAAAATATAAATAATCTTTACAATTAAACACTCATTTACCACAAATATCAAATATTTTCATATCTCATATCTGTGGTGGATGTGTGTTTTCCTTCCCATGGTGACAGAATAGAAAAATACAACTTTATGTGCTTATCATTTCATTTCGGTATTTCAACATTATTGTAGATTAGTATTTGGACCATCACAATAGAGTATTATGGAACAATGTATTTGACTTTGGTGTAGAGTATATCCAATTTTTAAATACAATTATGGGAAACAATGGTAATGAAGTATTTTTAATGTACTAATATAATAGTATGAACTAGGAGATAAACTTTTTAGTTTTACTCATAATAGTATTTTATTTAGTGTTTATTTTATTTAGTTATATCTTTTTAAAAAAAAAAATTAAAACCTTTTTAGTTTCACTCATAATAGTATTTTATTTATTAGATATTTTAAATTATTTTTAAAGTTTCAAAGTTTACATCTTTTTAGTTTCACTTGTAAAAATAAACAAATTTGTCACTAAACTTGCTTACCTAATCCAATCAATCCCTGGACTCTTATATGTAAATACTACAAGTAACCAAGCAGCTCGATGTAAAGGACAATGAATGGATGTAGTGGGGCTTGAGAATGGACATAGATGTAATGTGAAGCTCGCCTTCTTGAATTGTTCTATGGTATACAAAGTTTAGATACTTTGATTTTCTCCCCAATCTTGTTATTTTCTCTGATTCTCTTGCCCTCCAGTCACCTCCAAATTTTGTTCTAATCATAAGAATAATATTAGATTTTGAATCAGTTTCAAATTAAAGTCACAAATATGCAAAAAATATTTTGTTAACATTTTTATGTGTGACTTTAATTTGAAACTCATTCAAAATCTAATGTTATGCTTTTGATTAGAATGGAATTTGGAGATGATTGGAGAGCAGGAAAAATAGACAAAAGAAAGATATCTGGGGAAAAAATATAAATATCTAAACTTTGTATACCTTAGAACTAAGTTGTGTGCCATTGTCATATTTTAGAAATTAAAAAAAAAGCAAAAAAAGGAGATTCGGTGAGAAACCATTTCACAATGATCCAAACCAGGTTCAAAATCTTGCTTTGTGTTCACTTAATATTTTGTTGACATTTTTATGTGTGTCTTTAATTTGAAATTGAATCAAAATATAATGTTATGCTTTTCATTACAACAAAATTTTGAGGTGACTAGAGAGTAGGAGGTTGAAAAAATAGAAATATCTAAACTTTTTATACATCATAACCACAAAGCTCTTTTCCATTATCTTATTATAAAAATTTAAAAAGAGACATCTAGAAATTTCTAATCAATGAATTCCATATTTTCTATGTTGTGTTAATTCTACAAAAATATCCAACGAGAAGGATAGAGAAACCATTATTTTAATTATTTGTTTTTATGTTTCTTTCTTATCTTATTGATATCATGAGGTATATGAATAAGAGTTTATGTGTCTATTGGGTCCTTTCACACTTTCAAACCTTTCCAAATTTAGATATGATACACTAAAAAAATTGAAGACTACTTATAATTAAAAAATAAATCTACATATGATAGACTAAAAAAATAAAAAATAATATTATTGTCGACCAAATGATTAGTCTAATATTATATAGTAAATTAATTTGAAAACTTACTTCTAGGAAAATTGTATCATCATAAATTTTCTTAATAACTCTAGATATGACACACTAAAAAATTAGTGTTTGATGTAATTTTTAATGTGATATCAACACATTGATTCTATTTAATTTTTTTAAAATAATTGAAAAATAGGTTTTCAATTAAACCAAAATAAATGATAATACAAAACCAAAATGAAAGCTAATGGTAACCCCAATTAATTAAAAAGTCATTTTGAGTGCTAACCCATACATTCAATTAGGTTAAAATTTTAAGTTTTAAACCTAATTTTTATTCTTTATATAATCCTATAAAAGTTCAATTATACATATATATATACACAGAGAGATATAATAAAAATAAAATTAAACATACATTTTTTTAGTATTAAACTAAGCAACTACAACCCCAAACCTACATTAAATTAGACCTATTTGTCAAATTCAAAAATTGGTCTTTTACATAATAGAACTATAGAAGTTCATATTATAAAATTGACCCAAATTGAATCATAAGCTTAAACCTAATAAACCTATAAATGGTAATTAATCCTAAACATAATACTAAATCAACTAAACACCATATCCTTAACACTAAACTAATTTTAACCACGATTATAAACCTCAATAAACTATATACATATTATACAATTAAAGACTACCCATTAAAAAATAGATCTATATGTGATAAACTAAAAAAATTAAAGACAACCTATAATTAAAAAATAAATCTAGATGTGATAGACTAAAAAAATTAAAGATAACCTATAATTAAAAAATAAATCTAGATATGATAGACTAAAAAAATAAAAATAAAATATTTTTGTCAACCAAATGGTTAATCTAATGTTATATACTAAATTAAGTTGAAAACTTACTTTTAGGAAAATTGCATCATCATAAATTTTCCTAATAACTCTAGCTATGACACACTGATAAAATTAGTGTTTGATTTAATTTTTAATGTGATATCAACACCTATATTCTATTTCATTTTTTCAAAATAATTGAACAATAGATTTTCTATTAAACCAAAATAAATAATAATACAAAACCAAAATTAAAACTAACATTAAAAATCCATTTTGACTGCTAACCCATACATTCAATTAGGTTAATTTTTTTCTTTTCTAAAACCTAATTTTTATTCTTTATATAATCCTATAAAAGTTCAATTCTATATATATATATATATATATACTCACACACAGATATACACACACAAACATATATATTTATGCATATGTATAAACATATATATACATTCACACACACACACACACACACACACACACACATGAGAGAGAGAGAGAGAGAGAGAGAGAGAGAGAGAGAGAGAGAGAGAGAGAGAGAGGCAAAAATGAACCAAACTAAACTATAACCACAAAATAACATTAAATAAACCAAAATGTTAAACCTTTCATTAATTCATTACATAATAACCCTAGAAAAAAGTGCACCCTATTACTGATTAAATGTTGACCCAAATTGAATCATAACCTTAAACCTATAAATGATAATGAATCCCAATCATAATAATAAATCAACTAAAAATCATATTCTTAACACTCAACTAATTTTAACCCTAACTATTCTTTTAACATCCCCTATGGATGCTACTAGCTATATACATATTATATATTTATATAATATATATAGAGAGAAAGATGAGATATATTGAGGCTTTAATTTACACAAAGAAATACTCATATTAAAAAATTAAAGCCTTGATATCTCTCGGCTTTCTCTATATATATTATATAAATATATAATATGTATATAGCTAATACTACGTCTATTGGAAAACCAAAAACCAAGATTGATCCTCAATCTATGGAACAACCTCATAATTTTGTTATTTCTAAAAGGAGTTAAGTAATTACTAAATAATTTCCTTTCCTCTAACCAATTTGGAAGTAAATATTTACTAAATTCTAACAAGTGAATTAGTAAATAATTGTCTTTCCTCTAAATTTTTTTAAAAAAATGATTTACTAAATTCTAGCAAGTGGACAAACAACTGTCCAACCTACCATAATTAACACTCTCTCTTAGCCATAAAGTTGTTTTACATGAGATCTAACTTATCTCTAAAGAAGATAAATTTTGGCTTCCCCAATGCCTTAGTCAGAATGTCAGCTACCTACTTTTCTATAGGTATGTATTGTAGCTGAAAAATATCTCATTGTACACAATATCTAAAGTTCAGTTATATTTGATGCCTATATGTTTATACCTATCATGAAAAAATTGATTCACAAAAAACTTGATGCAACTTTGATTATCATAGTGTATCACATTAGTTTCAAGCCTCTTACCAAACAAGGATACTAGAAACTTCCAAAGACATATAGCTTCACATTTTAATATTCTAAATGCTATGTATTATGGTTATGTTGAATTCAGAGCCACAAACTTATGATTCTTGTTCAACTAAGATTCGACTCTTGATACCAAATTGAAACAACATCCTGAAGTTCTCTTCTTGTCCATTGTACTTCCTATCCAATTGGTGTTAGTACATCCTATCAATTGTGTGTATAAGGTGGACTCTAAATTCCTCTCCCTAAATGTAGATCTATCTTCCTCTAATTTTTTATCATAGATGTAGACATGGATTTGCAATCCTCCATCCGAAGTCTCTTCAAGATTTCAATGTAATATTTCCCTTGATGAACGAAAATCTCTCCATCTTTCTACCATGCCTCTATGCCTAGAAAGTAGTACATACGTCCCAAATCCTTTATCTCAAACTCCTCTGCAAGGTCCTTATTGCAATACTCTATGAGACCTAGTGAACTTGTAAGGAAAAAGTCAGCCAAGAAAAGAATAAGAATGAGAACCTCAACCCCAACCACCAAGTAGTAAAGGTTAGCAACTGCTTCACTCTTCACAAAGCCAATTCCCTAGAAGTATGTATCAATGCACTTATACTACACTCTAGGATCCTACTCAATTTCATATAGATCTCTCTTCAGTCTACACATGTAGGTTTGTTTATTGTGTGCTACAAAACCTTCTGGTTGTTCTATGTATACCCCTTCCTTCAGTTCACCATCAAGAAATGTTGTCTTGGCATCTATTTGATTGATCTACCATCTCATCTATGCTACAAATGAGATCACAACTCATATAGAAGAATACTTAGCCACTAGATAAAATGTATCATCATAGTCTATTACCTCCTTTTAAGAGAACCTCTTTTTAGCAAATATTTCCTTATATTTTTTTAATGCTACCATCTGCACTATGTTTTATCTTACATATCCAACATGGTCTAACTACTACTCAATATTTTGGTCTAGGTACTACCTCCAACACATCATTCTACATTATTCAGGAATATTCCTCAACCATAGCATCTCAACATACCTAGTGCTCTGCAACCTTGTGATAGAAGGAAGGTTCACTATCTACCAACTTACTAACTAATGCTACATAGTCATTGAAGTTGGTTGCTTGTCTTCATTGTCCCATACTCTTCCTAGGACCTCTCACAAACTCCTAAGTATCCCTTTGTGTCTCTTGAACTTCATGGTTCCTTCTTCCAAGTGTAGAGGATAAAATATCAACAACTATATCTTCTTGATGCATTTCCTATTCAATTAGTTGCTCTACATTTTGTGAATGTTCACCACTTGAGCCTATGCTTGTACTAGAAAGTCTACTTGAACTTTGTTGCCCTTGATTTGGCCTTGGAGCTTCTATTGGCATCTCATTCTAACCATCTGCTAGTAAATCTCTGAACCTTCTAAATTCCTTGTCTTTCATGAACTTGACGTTATGTCTCATAATAATTCTTCTGCTCCTTGGAATAAAAATCCTATATGCCTTTGAGGTTTCACTGTACCTAAAAAAGTGCCTCCTCCCTGTAGTTTGATCTAACTCAGTATGTGCATCACTTAGAATATGACAATATGCTAAACTCCAAAATATCTTGAGATGACCAACATCTAGTTTCTTCCCTATGAAAGGTTCCTTTAGTGTCATCCTCCCTAGTACCTTGTGTGGAACTTTTTTCTGTATGTATACTAATGTACTACATGATTCTACCCATAAGTAGTAGGACATATCCTAGTCATGTAACATAGCCCTTGATGCCTTCGATATAGAATGGTTATTCCTTTCAGAAACTCCATTATGTTGCACATTGTAAGGAACAATCCACTCTCTCTTTCTTACTTCCCTAGTATAGAACTCCTAGAAGTCATTTTCTTTGTATTTTCTTCCATTGTCTGACCAGAAAACCTTTATCTTCCTTCCTATAAAGCTCTCCACAACAACCTTAAACTCTTAGAAGTGTCTGAAAACCTCATCCTTTGTCTTGAAGAAGTATATCTAGGTCTTCCTAGAGAAATCATCAATAAAAGTAACGTAGTACCCATATTCTCTAATAGAATTTATCAACATTGGTCCAAAATTATCTAAAAGTACTAGATCAAGAACATGATAAGATCTGGTGTTACTACTTGGAAAATATTCTTTTGCAAACTTCCCCAACACACATCCCTCACATACATCATCATGCTCTATAATCACCTCTAGAATAGATGTCATTGTCTCAAAAAGAAATTTAAGTTCTTCATGATTAATTAAGGCCATTCTCATATGTCATAGCTATCAAAGATCTTTAAGATCATTGCTACTCATGTGTGCCTTGGGTGTATCAAACTTTAACCTATAAAGGAGACCACTGCTAACTCTAACAATTATGGGTGATTTTTAATTCTTATACTTGACCAACACATGTGCCCCTCTAAAGAAAAAAATATACCCCTTATCCTAAAGGAAAAATATAGAAATCAAATTCATATCTAATCTTGGCTAATGCAAGTAAAATTGTCTTTCCATTCTTCCTCTTAAATTGAATAGTCTCTTTCCAAATTGAGTTGATTTTAGACAAGTTTCTCATGTAAATGAGTATATCAATGTTTTCCTCCTTATAGAAGGAGAAGTACTCTCTAACTCCTATAATATGATATAATGCCACACTATCTATATATAAAACAAACTTTGAGGTTGAGCTAACCATTTAAGCTATAACTGCAAACCCATCTTGTATTCTACTAGAGAGCTCTTCTACACTTGTTGAAGTTGTCACCTACTTCTTTACCCTCTTCTTTTGTAAGAAATCACTAATATAGTATTCATACTCATGTCAACCAAAGAACTTTATATTAGAAAGGTCATTTTTCTTCTTCTCACTCAATGAATTGATCCTTTGCTCGACCCCATCTTTTCTTTCCTTTTCTCTCTAGGGAAACATTTTCCTATTCTACCTCACTTTTTTTACTCTTGTTAGCCCCATTGACAAGACTTGGTCTAAACTCCTCCTGAGTGAAATCACTCCAAAGTTGATCCTAACTTGGTAAGGTGTCTCATCCACTAACAACTTGAACAAAGAAACCCCACTTCTTAGTAAACCCATTTAGAGCTGTTCTCGCTAGCTTGTCATCATGAGGGCTATCTCCAATAGATGCTAACTCATCCTTGACAAGGCTAAGTCTAGTGAGGTAACTTGTGATGTCTTCTCCCTAGTTCATCTGGATATTCTTCAACTTCTTTCTAAGAATCATCTTCCTCTTGGTGATAGCATTTTGGTACAGATTCAACATCCCACATCTTCTTCCATGTATCTAGCTTTGAGATATGTAAAACAATATGAACCTTGACATCATCAAGGAGTATCCTCCTCACATTGGAATTATCCTTCTTGTATTTTACAAGGTGTGTCACATACATAGGTACAACTACAATACTAGTAACATAATATTTGATACCATTCTCTTCCAACAATAAGGAAAGTCTAGCCTTCCAAACAGAAAAATTTGAGGTACCATCCAATCCATTTTGATCTTTTAAACTAGGTTAAGCCATCTTGAAGGATTAAAGAAATAATAAATCTAAAGAGATCAATCTAGGTTATATAAACACTTAATTTCTTTCATACGAATTTTTTTTTTCTACCGTCAATAGTGCTTTGATACTATGTAAATACTTACCATTGCACTCACTAATTATTATGTGAAAATTTACTATTGGAGTCACTAATCATCAATCTCCTACTTAAAAATATTGTTTAACTACCAAAACTTAATTCACAACTAATATTGAAATAACACAACTACAAGTTCACTAATAAATAAATAAATATGCAACACAATGAACACAATATTTTTTGATAAATTGTCCTTGGTTTTCCCTTAGGGATTTTCTAGGGACAATTTGTTCAAAAACTTTGTGCTCATCGTGTTTCATATTTCTTTCGTATTTATTTATTTATTGGTGAACTTGCAGTTGTGTTATTTTTCAATATTAGCTATTAATTAAGTTTCAGTAATCAAGCAATCTTTTAAAAGGAGGAAATTAACAATCAACAATTGGTAATAGTAATTTTTCAAAAAATCAAGTAATTTAATGCATGATATAATTTTTTTGTGTTCTATTTAATGTAATGAAATACAAGACTACAATTTAGGGACAAGACAATATTAAAAACTAAGAACCCTTGGATGAAATGAAAGAACCCTTTTTGTCAAGGTTAGTGCTCACTATTAAAACATAAATAAAAAATATTTTCTTGTTTTCTATTACATTCAAGAGTGGATACTATATCTAGTCTCATTCTCTATAAGTTTTATCATTTATTTAGTATCCCTATTTTCATATTAGGAATATTCTTGTAGAAATTAAGAAACATCATTGCAATGTTTTCTTAATAGTTCTTGTCTATAACTTTCATTGTTATGATTCACCTGAACTCCAAAGAGTCCATGAGTATGGATCCACGAATGTGATATTTGTTCCTCCGCAATTTTTTTTTGAATACCATTATGAAATTTTCCTCCTAATTTTTTTTAAAACAAGTTAGATTTACATAAATTTGAAATAATCTTTTTTTTAAAGAAATTGACAAAGGACTATATAAATACAGTGTCACTCATAAAGATCAGGCTCTGGAAACTCGAAATTGTAGACCATTGCATTTAAGTCCATTGATGAAAATGTAATATGATCATATATTTAATCTCTAAACTTATCCTAAGACTAAGAGCAGCCCAAAAATCATTTAACTCCATTCATGAAAATATAATATGATCATATATTTAATCTCTAAACTTATCCTAAGACTAAGAGCAGCCCAAAAATCTTTAAGTGTGATATTTTCTCAGGCTTATTGTAATAAAAAAGGAGCTGCAGAAACTTTATCGCTAAGTTATTGGAAAAGATGATATAAGATTGAATTACCAAAAAACTATTAAAGTTTGAAGCTAGTCCAATCATGCACGTCAACTCATACAACCTAGCCCTCTCAAAATACTCTTCCATTGCGACATCTATGACTTCATTTTTACCTTTCCTTTAAAATAGTATATTCTCTCCATGCTCTCCGTTGCCATTCGGTGATTGTGTGGCACTAGGTTTATCCAGGACTGTAATGCCAAACCCTGTTTTCCCTACCACCACATTCAGATATGGAAACTATGGTTGTTAGCATGCATCCCTTTAAAGTATATCTTCAACATTCTCATCGTCCAAATTGGGATTAATTGTATTAAGTTGCAGTTGAGAGCATCTCTTGATTCCAAAGGTGACATTGTTGTTTTAGGTTTTAACTGAGGAAAGCGTAACCATCTCTTTAATAGAGAATCACGATGTGCCTTAGTGACAATATCTTATTTAGTTATTGAATTATTCTGGTAATAATTATGTATTTCCACATTGAATTCAATAAATACTTCAATTGCTATTGGTAAATGATGATCTTATAAAGTCTCACAATTAATCAAATCAGAATGTATATCCTGTTGTTATTATGTCTGTGAATTGAAAGTGCACAATAAGAATATGTTCTTTGATATCATTATTGGTCATGAAAATCTTGTTACTTGGACGAGTGTTTTTTAACTTCCTTCATGGTTGGTGGTTGGTCGTAATGTGGTAATTTGGGAGGGATAGGAATAGATAGATTATGTTTTGTTTCTTCCTACCTGTTAGTTCTGTCTAGAATGGATACAATATGTTTTATTTCTTAGATAACAGTTAAATCTAGCTCTTAAGGTGATTTAGCTAAAACAATTTTTTCTTTTAATACACATGTGTATATATGTTATTATGTGATTTCCACATTGCATTCAGTGATTAGGCTATTTAGACATATGTGGAAAGTAGTATATTTAATTGCAGCACCAGATCCATTCGATCTACTTGTTCCAAGTTGCTAGGCTTTTTGTGCCAGGCCCGGGGTGTTCTTCTTTTTGGGAAGGACCCTAGGGGAGCTAAGCACTCTATGGTTGGCATAGTAAAAGTGTTTGGGCCACTTAGAATGTGGATGGACAATGTGTGATGCATGTGGAGACCGGAGCTTTCAAATGGACACATGATCAAAGCATCTTGTTTAACTCCACATTTGATTTGATGTATATAATAATTTTATGATGATCATTTGAATATTATTGTACTCAATGGATAATTCATCTATTATACTCCTTGAATGTATTTATTAAATCAAGCATTGTGATGGATGGATGACATGTAGGTCAATGTCCTTGATTAATGTCATATGATATATTTGTTAATGGATAACTATTTTTTAATCCTTGATCATGTTAATGAATGTTTTAACTATTCAAACTAGGGTTTTGATTTGTTTAATTTTTCTTTTCTAGCAATTTGATGATGTGGCAACTTCTTAGTAGGACATAGTTCTTACATACATACTCGTGTATAAATAGCTATAAAGAATAAATTGTAATGGGAAAAAACTCACCGCATGTGCATGACGTTTCAACAAATCATGATATTGTGTTGGTGAACAATTTGTCCCTCTCTCTAGATTGGCTTTACCTTGACTCTAGGCACCCAAAGTTGTGAGGAAACAAACTACTACCAGCAAATTGGATTAGTGCAAGTCTAATGTCACTAATCCCTGAATTAAAGGGTACAACTCCCCTATGTCAAGATATTCCATGAATTATATCTTTAGTAGATTGAATAATGGGGGTATGCTCTTAACCTAGAGCAAAAAAGGATTTAACTAGGTCACTTATATCCATAAGAAACCTAGACAGGATTATGTATAACAACTAGCACTACTCCTACTCCTAGGTCAATCTAAAACTATTGAGTGCAAGTGTGTGTAGAGTAAATTGAGAATTCATGGCCCTATGTGGCTCTTAGTCCAATCATAATTTCTCAACAATAACTCCCCTTCTCACTTCAACTCAAGCTCCCAACACAAGCAAATGTAATGCAACACAAGTAATGGAAAAGAGAAAGTCTGAATATGAATGGAAAAATAAAATTTTCTTTAATTGTTAATCTTTTACTAAAATGGAATCTAGCAAGAAATGAACATCTCCATACACAAATGTCATATAATTCCATCAAAATTTAAACTACATGCAATGAAATAAATGATAGACAATCCTAGCAAACCCAATAGAATGGAGCTACACAGTTAATTAACTTGCCAAAAAATTACCGATCTGCTTTATTCAAATTTGAAAATTAAATTTATAGGCCCTCAATTATTGGTTGTTACTTATTATCATTATTACATTTCTGAGTAGAAAATGAGAATATAACTAAATATAGCAGAAGAGCAGATTGAAGTCATCTATTATAGAATCATGCACTAGTAGGGAACATAGTCATTTAAGATTCTTATTTGACTTATCCTATTGTAACCTTATCTTTGAAGTAACAGCTTGTCAACTTGAATTCTCTATCAATTTTTTATGCATTCATCTTCTACTATAAATCTTACATTTGACCTTTCACTAGAATTCTAGTTTACCAGTTAATCATTTCTTCTCAATCTCTAGCCCCTTTGTCTTGGTATTGATAATTGTTTCTCACTCATTTGGTTTCTCCTTTGTATATATGACTTCCTTTGACATCCAAAGAATTTTAAAACTCCATATATATACCTTATAAGACTTCTCCAAATTCCCATTTCAGAAAATGGGAATCGCAGATTCGCAGTGATCATTGCATAGCAGTAGGGGCCAATTTTTGAAATTGAATTATGACATTTGTAGTGATCTTCAAAATGATTTAGCATTGCTTAATATCATAATTACAATTAATTTCCAAAGTAAATCATCATAAGATACTTTAAGAATGCATCAGAATTCATCATTTTGCCAAAAGGGATGTGTTGCTCCATAGTGATCATTGCATAACAACAGGGTGCAATTTACCAAATTAAACTATCACCTTCATAGTGCTCTACAAAATGATTTAGGATTTCTTAATATCATCTTTGAAATTACTTTCTAGAGTAAAATCATCACCAAATACTTTAAAAATGTGTTAGATCTCATTCTTTTGGAAAAAGGGATGGAAGGCTCTATAGTGATCATTGCATAACAATAGGGGGCAATTTCTAAAATTCAACTATCACCTTCATAGTGCTCTTCAAAGTGATTTAGCTATTGTAAATGTAAGGATAGGCTAGGTGATTGAGGAAGGTGGGTAGGGAGGAGAGGGTGAGGGATGTGCTCTTGGGTGAATCAAGAACTAATAAAACTTTTAACTTAATTCATTAATTAATCCCCCATAAGCTTTTCTTATCTAATTGCTTGCATGAAATACTAAAAGAAATAAAACATTCATAATACTTGACACAATATTTAGTAACTCACAAACCTTCCAAATATAAAGTAAAACTGAGGTTGGGGTGATACCCACAAGCTATAGTACTATAGTATAAAGTTAGTCTGTTAAAGCTTACAATTGATCGCTTCTGGTGATCTACCCTATTACGAGAAATAAGAACTATTAGGTCCACCTTGTGAAAAGATTTATATAATACAATGAAGCATGCACTTGGCTATGAGATTTTGCACAAGACTATTAAGTCCACCTTGTTAGAGGATTTGATTGATGCATCTATTAGGATGAACTGGTGGTAGATCTCTAATATGTAACTTGATTTGTTGAATGAGATTCCTTTGATGTAAAATGATCATCTTATTGTGATAGATAAGATTCTTATTTTCCTTATACTACTTGTAGCCTTTTGTCTTCTAGTTTGCATTCATTTTTCTCCTTACTTGTTACATATTCACATTTGGATCACACAAGATATATTAAATAAATAAAAATCCAAATAATTACCTTTTGGAACTGGCTACAACCCCAAATTCAAATAATCTTCACTAAGTCGGCTCACTATTGGAACTTGGGTTCTAAAGACCACTTGGGTGTTATTTTGACACTTAGAAAAATTTTCAACTTAGAAAGATGTAGCACTAAATTGACAGTGGTATACGGTCCACATTGATCACTCAAGAGTAGGCACAAACTTGGTTAGCACTGATGACTTAGGGAACACTGGAGAACTTAGTAGACAATAAAAGGCTTAGCTAACACTGCAGCTCAGTGAACACTGCCATCCTTTAGCTTGGTTAACATGACTAGCTCAGTAGATGGTGATAAACTTGGTTAATACTATAAAGTCCAGTTAACACTACTTCTTGTATGGTTTACACTATTGAGCTTGGTAGACTTTGTGAGGCTTGTCTTACACTATACTCTACTTGTGAAGCTTGGTATACTCTATGAAACTCAGTAGCAATATAACCAATCAAACTGATTAAGTGTTTAGTCACTAATAGACAAATGATTTGACCATGAGGTCAACATTAGCATTGGATAATATCATCATTAAAATTAATTTATAGTGTAAAATCATCACCATGTACTTTAAGCATGCATTACATCTCATCCTTTTGGAATAAGGGATGTGCAGCTCCATGATGAAACTATTGCATAACTAGAATGGCTGATTTATGAAATCCCATTAGCTTCATTGCAAAAAACTCCAAAATTTTCCTTACCAAGCTCACAATCATCCAAAATGTTCCCTAGAATGAAAATTAAGCATAAAGAACTTACCATTTTTCCCAATTCAATGCATTTCAAAAAAATGGGTCTTGAGGTACATTACCTGAGCTCATGGAGCAACATAGGTGTTTATCCAAAATGCACATATTTCAACAAAACTTGTTTATCTCATTGATTGAAACCTTCAAGATCTCTACAAAAACTTTAGAGAGGCAATCTCTTTTAGCTTAGAGATCCAAAACTTCTAAAGATAAAATTTTTGGAAAATTGGATGTGTGGCTCTGCGATGGCTTTGGTGCACTAAGAAAAGTAGTTTTTGAAATACATCATGGACCATCAATTTAGGATCCTTCATCAATGAATGGATGACTAGGATGATTATTTTACTCAATTTGTGATCAAAATACATCTTTTAATACTTGGGCAAATCTACGGCTCTTGTGCTCCCGGTTTGGTGGATGATAAAGAAGGCCCCCTAAGGGCTAACTAGAGTTCAAAATGGACTCATTTGCAATTGAATAACACTAGATCAGAAAACAAAAAATTGACTAAAAACTTGGCAACATGTTGAACACCCTTAATCAATTTGTTATTAGGTAGAAACAGTGGTCTAACAACCTTTTGATGAACTATTTCTAGCAAAGAAAGTGATTGCAATAAATCCAAGAAGTTTGAGAAATACTAAAATCAATTGGAAAGGAAAAATGACTCTACTTGCCTATGGGAATAAAATTCCTAGCCATATAGTTGTTTAGCAGACTATCTATAGTGAGAAGTAGTGACTATTGAAAACTTGTTACAAAAGCTCATGTATTATGTGCCTTGTAAAAAGAAATTCTCATTCTTCAACCTAAATTGAAACACTATAGTTTCTAGACATGTATTCCATGTTACATCTTCTATGCTAAAAACGATAGTTGAGAAACTCACCAATGTAAAAAAATTGTCAAGGACAAAAAAGTGAATTTGAGGAAAAAATGGAAACTTAAACAATTGCTTAAATTTATTAAAAATAAAATTTCTTTACAAAATTCAATGAGAAGCATGAGTCAATAAATGAGAATACAAAAGAAAAAGGCTTAGTCTAAATATATTTAAATGTAAAGCGGGTAAAAATCCACTCTCATGAGAAATGTTGTTGGCTAGACACAAAATAGTAAATAATTTATGTAAAACTAAAAGTAAATTGCATCATTCCAATTACATATTTCTCTTCTTATTTATAGTAAAAACTAAGGGAGAGGTAGAACTAGAGGGTCTAATATTTGAAGTCTACATTGGGCATGATTGTGCCTCCTCATTCCTATAAGTCTAACTTAGTTTGTGGCTCATCCTCAATCCTAGATATAGCTCTCTCTCTTGCTTCTATTCACACTACCAATGTGTAATCATTCAACTCATGTCATCTAGCATGAAAACAAACCAATAATGCTACCCCTCCACTCCATAGCCTACCTCAAATGTTCTTCAAACTTGCCTCAAGTCTTCTTAAAATCCATAGAAACTAGTATGCAAGTTTTCAATGCTAGTAAATATTAAAAATATTATCAAATTAGAAAAAATCAGCCTATTTTTAGAAATTAGAGAATAATTTTCCAATAATATATCTATGCTAAAAATAACACAACATTCTCTCATTTCACCTTTGCCAAACAACTAAACCAAGATTCATGGTGCGAAATATAGTGTTTAAAATATGTAGACACTTTGACATTTTAAAATACTACCTATAAAATGCCAATAAAATTTTGGGATAAATGGTAATAAGACAATAGCTTTGAAAGCATTTTAATAAACCTCAATCTTGTAATTAATACCTCAATCAATAAAAAACAATGTTAATAAACCTTCTCTTTTTCTCAATGCAGGACTATCTTTCCAGGTGCCACACAATTTGTTGTGCATCCATTTTGTATGGAAATATCTTGTCAGCTATTAGTTCACTTAATTATGTTCATGCCACCAAGGATTTGTAGTTAGGAAAAATATGTCTTTAGGTCATCCAACATAATTCAATATCCATTAACAATGCTTATACAAGTAATTATTATACAAGAATTTTCAGTTAGATGTGACTTTCACTATGAACATTTTTGTTTCAAAATTGAAGAAAAACATCCATGAAAAAACTATCCTCTAAGCTATTCAACTCCACATTGTCCCATCTCATGTTTTCAAGGCAATCAACATCTAGTTTGTTCCACTCCCTATATGTTTCTTTCAAATGGAACATTCAAAATGTATCTGGATTATTTCATACTTGGTGCCAGATGTATTTGAATTGCAACATTTTCAAAAAAATTCTTGCATTGATTATGATCAAGGATTCTTCTACAGGAAATTTATTAAATCCCATTTTTTTTATTACATAATCCTTTAAATAGTGCTATTGATTTAGCAGCATTGTTTGTTCATTGAGGAAGTGTTAAATATTTAGCTACTTATAATTCACCTAATTGGTCCCTATTGTATTTTCTAGTATTTGAAGCATCTAGATTAACTCTTGAAATACCAACAAAGTTGAGCTTTACAAATTCTGTATGGGAAGGGTACAATTTATTTTGGCTTCTATCACATTTAGTCTTATAAGAGAGTATTTGACTACCATTATATAGAAGATAAATACATTTCCATACTTTCATAAAGTTATTATCTTCTAGAGGTGAATAAGGGACTACAATGCTGTCAAAATGCCAATAATAGGGGAATAACTTATGTGTTAACCCTCTAGATTTATACACCAACAAAATGTTAACTGCCAATCATGAGGTTATCCCACCATGGGAAACTCAGGGCAAGAAAATAGATTATTGCTCTATCTTGCACAACGGCCAAATGCACAATGGATTAAACAAGAAAGGAGACAATACCAATACAATGCACTGGAGATGGGCAAGTTAGCTTCCTTGCTTCTTTCTATTAATCAAGATCAAACTATTACAAATATGGAGAGTAAAAATAACAAAACCCAAAAGACAAAACAACTAACAACTATATGTGTTACTGAAAAATAAACTTGCAACAAGTATGGTTGCATACAATAAGATTGGAGCAATCAATGCTTCAATAGGACCAATCATTCACTTACAAAAAAATTTAAAAACTTGCAACCATGTTGTTGCACACTCTAAGAATACTCTCTCCTGCTACTTCTTTGCAAGACTCTTTAAATGATAGAATAATAGAATGAAAAATTTTCCTTCCCTTTGTCATTTTTCTGCTCACAAATTTCCCCCTATTTTCAAAATTTGAACTTGCCAATCCTCATTAAATGTCATGACTTTTATGCCAAGTCTGGTAGGTGGTCTCACGAGAGGCACACAGGACAAATAGAATTCATTTAAGAATTACAACACTCCCCCTTTGTCCCGAGTTTACAAACAAGGATCAATTCTTATTCAAATCAACTATGCCAAGACCTCTTCTTAGGTGCACAAAACTTGCTATGCCCAATGGCTTAGTAAAGATATCTACTAGTTATTGCTTGGACTTTCAATAGTTCATCTTAATTTAACCATTCTCAACAAGCTCTCTAATGAAATTATAATTGATTTCTATATGTGTGCTTCTTCCATGAACTACTAGATTCTTTGTCAATGCTATTAAGGAAATATTATCACAATAGTTTGTGGTTCTATCCTCTTGTGTTTCCTTCAAATCTATCAAGATTCTTCTTAGCCAAATAGCTTGACATGTTCTTGTATTTTCTGCTATGTATTCATCCTATGCTCTATATTGAGCAATAATTTGTTGCTTCTTAAATGCCCATGAGATTGCACCAAAACCCATATGAAATACATAACCAAAAGTTCTCTTCCTATCATCCAAACTTCTAGCCCAATCACTAATTGTATAACCAACCAGCATGAAAGACATTTTCAGTGGTATAGAAAATACCAAATCCTTTGGTTCCATTCGCATACCTTAGGATCCTATTTCCTATTTTCCAATGGGAATCCTTTGGAGTTTCCATAATTCTTGAAATCAAACTTACTACATACATTATATTAGGTCGAGTTGTTTTCAAATACATCAAGCTTCCAACCATACTTTTATACAAAATTGGATTCACATTGCTACTACAATCTTCCTTGCTCAACTTTAGACCTATGGTTGTTGGTGTTTGGGATGCCTTACTATTCTACATTTTAAATCTCTCCAAGATCTAATTTTCATGTTTTTGTTGAGAGATAAAGATGTCATCATGCATTTATTTTACTTCTATGCCTAGAAAGTACTTCAAGAGACCCAAATCTGTAATTTCAAACTCACTTTTCATGGCCTCCTTAAAATCAACAATGAGGAATTTATCATTTCAAGTAAATATCAAATCATCTACATACAAGAAAATAATTAAAACTTTACCATTATCTGCCTTGATGTAAAGAGTGAGCTCACCATCACTTTTTCTAATGTCATTTCTCATCAAAAATGAGTCAATCCTATTATACCATGCCTGTGGAGCTTGCTTCAGCCCATAAAAGAGCTCTTTTCAAGCCCTACACCTTGTGTTCTTCACCCAAAACTTCATAACCAAGTGGTTGCTCCACATAAACCTCTTCTTTCAAAATGCCATTCAAGAAGGAGAACATTACATCCATTTGAAATACCTTCCATTTGTGTTGGGCTACAATTGCTATGACAACACACACAGTTTTCATTCTTGCAATTGTGGCATATATCTCATTATAGTCTCTACCATACTGCAAGTTTGTGCCCCTTGACCACCAATCATACCTTATGCCTATCTATTTTTCCTTTCGTATTTCACTTGGTCATATAAGCCCATTTGATTCCAATAACTTGCTTCTTAGGAGGTAAATCAGTTAGCTCTCATGCTTCATTTTTCTCTATTGCATCTATTTCCTCATACATGACCTTACACCATTTGTTTTCTTTCATAATTTCCTCAAAATAAATTGGATCACTATGAGAAAATAATGCAAAGTTTACACTCTCATCAAATTCTTCTTCATACCTTTCATCTTGGTATATCTCCCTTAAACTCTTGGTCTTTCTTGGAAATATGGAGGCAAGAGTAGTATCTAAAATTTCATGATTGCTGCTTCTACTATTTTGTACATGTTGTACACCAATCTAGAGTTGTCTAGAGCTACCCAGAGATGAATCTCTTGCTATCATTTGTTGCTTGCATTTCTACCTATTTCTATCAGTACCAATCCAAAGCTATCTAGAGCTCTTTGTATTTGTTGTTCCTTTATCTTCCTGATCACCAAATTCATCTTCTTCATCAATAGTTGGCACTTTACTTGAAGTTTTTAAAGATTTATCCACCGATCCATCACATGATTTATTTTCAATAAACTCTACATCTCTTGAGATGATGATCTTCTTGGTGATGGGGTCATAGAATATATATGCCCTTGATTCTAAACTATAACCAATAAAGATGCACTTCATGCCCTTGTCATCCAAATTTTTGCTTTGCTCCTTTCGTACTTGTGCATATCCTATACACCCAAACACTCTCAATTTCACAATCATCCATCTATGCCTTGCCTATGCCTCAAGAGGAATCTTTTCATGAACTACCTTTGTTGGACACCTATTTACCAAATATATTGTTTTTGTTGTACAACATCTCTCCAATATTCAGTTGGAAGTCCCTTTTCTTTCATCATGCTCCTTTCTAGCTCAACAATGATCCCATTCTTCCTCTCAGCCACTCCATTTTGCTGTGGAATATAGCTGGATGTAAGCTCCTTCTTGATGACATTTTTCACGTAAAAACCTACAAAAGAATTGGAGGTATATTGCACCCCTCTATCTGACCTTAGGACTTTTACATAATGTCCACATTTTTTTATAGCCTGAGCTTTAAACTCTACAAACTTATCAAATGGATTAGATTTATTTTTCAAAAAACATACCTATATCCTACAGCTAAAACCATCTATGAATGTCATAAAATATGTACTCCCCCCAATAAAAATGGTTTGCCAAGGGCCAACTAAATCAATATGCACCAGCTCTTATGGTTTCCTTGCCTTGCCAGAATTACCAAAATTACAGGGAAGCCTATCTTACTTACCCAAAATACAAGATTCACTCTTGACACATGACTCTATAATATTAGGCAAACTAATCACCATTCTTTTCTTGGACAATAAATTTAAACTGGCATAACCAAGATATCCATACCTGAGATGTCATAGCTTTTAGGGGTCTTCAATCATGCTCTTTAGAGCTGATTGTTGATGTATTGTTGTACATGTATACTTGGGAGGTGCAATAAAAATTTGAGAAGAGAAACATGTCTCTATCTTTAAAGGGAAAATATGGTTCCTTGTCCTTTGAACTACTGCAAGAATCTTCTTACTCCCATCTTTCTCATGAATGACACACTTGTCATTTTCCATCAACACTTTGTATCCATTTCGAATAAGTTGTCCAATACTCATCAAATTGTGCATCATACTTGGGGCAAAATAATTTTTTTGAATCTCCCTCTTCTCACCTTGCTTGGTGCAAACCATGATACATCCCTAGCCCATAATAGGGATGATTCCATTATTGCTCATTCTAATTTCAAATTTGAAATTCTTATAAATAAGTGAAAATAGACTTTCATTACCAGTCATGTGGTTGCTACAACCGGTCTCCAAATACATACCTCAGGGTTGCCTTCTTCACCAATTTTGCACATGATGAAGGCTATGGGATTGTTTGCTTCACCCACATTAACATTAGCCACATTTGCATTTTTTATTGACTGATCACCTTGTTTTTTTCAGCATTTACTTGCATAATACCCAAATTTATGACAATAATAACACTCTACATTGCTCCTATTGGACCTATATTTTTTCTTGCCTGCTCTAGAGCTATTTTGAGAGTTTTTCATTCCCTCCTAGCTACCTACTCATCTTGAGATTTCTCCTCCTAGATTTCTTTTTTTAGAGTTATCATGACCTCTACCAAAACTATTTCTTCCTCTCCCTCTAACTTTTGCATTGGCTTGAGCCTTAAAATATTTCTCTTGGGGGAGAAGTTTCTAATCTATTAATCTAGTGTTCATGGGTTTGGAGAATACCCATCAACTCATCCACTGTCAAAGTGGTGAGGTCTTTTGCCTCTTCAATTGTCATCACAAAATTATAATACTTTGGAGGAATACTTCTCAATATATTTTCCACTATTCTCTGCTCCTCGTAATCTTCTCCATTTGATTTCAACTAGTTTACCAAACCAGAGATCCTTGAGCTAAAGTATGCAATAGAATCATTATCCTTCATTTGAAGGTTCTCAAACTCCCTACAAATCATCTATAGGTTCACTACATAGACTTTATCAGTCCCTTTGAAATTTGTCTCAAGGATATACCATGCTTCCTTTGAATAATTAGCTGCTGCTATTTTTGGAAAAATTGCCTCTATCATGACTACCTCAATCAAGCTTAAAGGTTTTTCATCCTTCCTTCTTGACTGCTATAGTTGAGCCTTCTGATTGTTGGTGAGGGCAACATACTATGCTGGTTCTATCACATCATTGAATCCAATGACCACAAAATTCCACAAGTCATTTGCAACCATAATGCTTCTCATCTCCATTTCCCAAGTGTCATAATTTTGTCAATTAAAGGATGGTGGATGTTGCCAAGTATTTCATTCATCTCCAACCATGTCTCCTACACAAAAAACTTAAATACCCAAAAAAATAAATGCCCAAACTCACAATGATGCGGGGCCAAACATCTCTAATACCATGTCAAAATGCCAAAAATAGGGAATAACCAAGGTGTTAACCCTCTACACTTACAGGCCAAAAAATATTAATTGTCAATCTGTTAGGTTATCCCACCACAAGAAAATTGAGGCAAGACCAAGTATTATTGCTCTATCTTGCACAATGATCAAATACACAACAAAATAAACAAAAAAGGAGACAATACCAATACAATGCATTGGAAATGGACAAGTTAGCTTCCTTTCTTCTTTCTATTAATCAAGATCAAACTATTACAAATATGGAGAGTAAAAATAACAAAACCCAAAAGATAAAACAACTAACAACTATATTTGTTACTGAAAAAAATAAATTGTAGCAAGCATGGTTGCATATAATAAGCCTAGAGCAATCACTACTTCAACAGGACCCATCGTTCACTTACAAAGAAATTGAAAAACTTCCAACTATGTTACTACTCACTTTGAGAATACTCTCTATTGCTAGTACTTTACAAGACTCTCTGAATGATAGAATAATAGAATGAGAAACATTCTATCCCCTTTTCATTTTTCTACTCGCAAATTTCCCCTAATTTTCATAATTTGAACTCACCTACCCACATTAAATGCCATGACCATTAGATGTGAAGTATGGTATGTGGGCTCATCGGAGGCTTGCGGGACAAATATAATTCATTTAAGAATTCCAAAAAATTCATAGATATTTACAAAAAAGAATAAAATACATTAATGTTATATTTCTCTATTATTTATTGACCCTTGTCTATAGAAGTAACCTCATTCCAAAATATTTTCTTGTTACGCTCCTACCAAATGAACCACAAGACCATTAGAGGTGTTATCTTTGAAAACTATATAAAAAGTTATAATTTATAGAGCATAAGTCAAGATTGAAAGAGAAAGTTAAATGGCATGTTTGTTAAAAAATTAAGTCATACATGGTAGCAGTTGTGGAATATGTGAATCTTGATGGGCATTATGAAAGAGGCCACACTTATCCATTTGTCTTATTTAATCACTTTAGATTTAAAAAGACAACTTTTTTTCCCTTCCTATTTTTTCTTCTCTCACCCAAAGTATCAAATCTTTCAAAGAGAAACCAAATAAGTTTATTCTCCACAAGGGGCTTATGCATTTGATTTGTAGCTCATCAACAAGAATATCCCTAACCCTATTTGACTGAGTGTTTTAGAGTAGAAGGAAAGATTGGGGTTTAAAAATGAATAAAGCAAGATGGACATGAAGTATTTCAAAACTCTACGCTTCCACTCCTGAGATAGCTAAGAGAAATAAAGGGCCGGTAAACTATATTGAACTTGCTACAAAATTGAAAGAGGATAGTGAATATGAGTAGCAAAAGATGCTTTAGTTGAATAGGAGGACTTGAGTACGAGTCATAGGAAGTTGGGTATCTAGAGGAATTCAATGTCAAACTTTTGAAGGATTACCTAAGGGATGTTGGCATTGATCTATTATTTTGGTGCTTCAAACTAAAAAATCCATCTCTAATAATGATAATCTAGTTGAGGAGATGAAGGAAAAATTGATAAAATAGATAATTTAATTATGTGTTTCCTAGCTAGTTTCCAAGGTTTGATGGAAGTTATTGTGCAAAGACTTAATAGACTCATCAATAATGTTAACGAGGAAGTAGGTTCAATGCTTGTGTTGGGTCTTGAAGATCTTGATTCAAGAGGGAAGTCTACCAATGCTAGTAAATATATGAGAGCTAGTTGTAGAAGAAACAAATGGAAAGTCCCACACTTAAGAATAACAATATCAAGAAAGTGGTAGATAGAATTAAAAAAATTCAGCAGCAACTTAAAGTGAAGGCTATGGAGCTAGTATTGGCTCTAGTTTGGGTGGTCTTGTCTCTCTGATTTTCTCTTAGTTTTGTTTTTTTGTTATGGGTGTTGGTTGTATTTTTGTCCATGAGTGTGTCTATTATTTGAGGCAATGTTATTGTTTAGACTTCAATGTTTAAATCAATCTATTAAACTTTAGGATTTTTTGACCCCCTATATAAAAAAACTTGATTTAGCCCTTAATAAAAAATATAATGCCAACATTTTTTAGAGAAAAAACATTATATAAAGAAGCAATCTACAATTTCTAACTATTTATTACATTAAGAACAATTAAATAGTGGTTCAATTTATATTTTGGCTAACATGTCACTTGTGGTATGTTTGTATGATTCTATTATTCTAGATAAGAAAATATTATAGTTTAGATGTTTGTTGATTCTCTCTATTTTGCATTGATTAACATTCTTATTTGAGTAAGTAACTTCTATCTTTCAATGTAGCCCGTATAATTTTATTAGGTTTTTAATGAGGAATACATGTCTTTTTCATAGGATTCGAGTGAACATTTCTTTTGTATTCCATTAGTTAAGATAATTGAGAAGTCTTTCTAACATTCATTCCTTGAAATTTATCCAATGTTGAAAACATAACCTATTAATATATATTCCAAGGTTTTAATCATTTTGAATCACTGATAGAAAATCCTAACAATTTCATACTAGTGGATGTCTATTCCATGAGTCACTCCATAAGTCTATACTTTACTCATTAAAAACTTTCCATATGATATAATTTGTTACAATTTTCCTTGATGACTAATGAAATTATAAATGGCCAAGCCTTTGGAGTGTCTAATTTTGTGAGTATTTCAATTACTTTTGCAAAGTCTAGATAATTTGAATGAATTATTTAATATGATAATACAGGTAGGGATAAGAATACATTTTTTAGTTTAAATTTCCATGAATTGTAATATAAAATTTAACTTGTAGATGCATCCTAGGCCTTTTCTTATTTTATCTATCATCTTGTTATCAAATAATACAAGTGATATCCTTTTGTCCTTTGACAAGTTTCACTTTTGAAGGAATCTTATGGTGATATTTTCAATCTACACTACCATGAAATTCAAAGATTTCTAGATTGAAATTAAATAACATGATATCACTTCTAGCACTAAATTTATGAGAAGTGTGTGACTTGGAAGTGACCACAATATTAATCTCCGTGCAACCATTCTTGCTTCTATTCACTTCATCACATTTTCCTAGTGAGAAGTCTTATTAGATCCTATAAAATGATATCCCAAAATATGTTCCTAGAAGATCATTTAATTGAAACTTTAATATGCATAGAATATTCATTTGACCTCTTTCTTTTTATTGCAGATTTATATAATAGACCTTTTCTAATTTACTGTCTTCCCTAAAAATTGTGTATTAATATATAATACCTTCTTGACCTCTTTATCAATAATACTTCATTAATTGTACAAGAATATATTATCAATAAACAAAGAAAAATAGGTTTGCTAAAAATTCCCTTGGAGAACTTAAGGATGTTAGTGTTATTGACTCAGACACTAATACTAGTAGGAGAAAGAAGAGTACTATGAGATCTAGTAAGAGGTTAAAAATGGAAAAGCTTCAAACCCTACCAAGAAATGACACTATTGTGAGTTCAAATTTGACTAAGACAAAGACAAAACCTACCAAGAGGAGGAAAATTTAAAATGGTGCACACTAGCTATGGCTCTGATATCCTTAGTAGTGGGAATCCAACACTGGATAATTTAATTTTGTGTGGGGATATCACATCTCCTATGAGGACTGCTAAGAAGGGTGGGAGTAAAATGGAGGGTACCTCTAGGAAAATGATAAAGATAATAATATTGTAGACAAATTTAGTAAGACAAAGGCTTCCTTCAAGGATTTGGCTAAAAACTAGGAGACATTGTACCAAAAATTCAACTCCATTACAAAGTACACCACCAAGGTGATGCATTCGATGTCCACAATTCTTTATATTTTGTAGTGTAACAAATATTATGCAGAGGCAAGAAAGGAGAGTGAGAACACACATCCACTCTATAGTTTCTTGGTAGATGACTTTATTTAGGACCTTGGTATATAAACTTGTGAAGGAAGAGGATGAAAAGGTTGTGAATGATGGCCAAGGAGATAAAGAGGGGATATACCCCCTATATTTTTTCTTTCCCATTTTTGTTATGTTTTGGTTTATTATGAAGTCTTCACCCAAAAGGGCTAATATGTATAAGTGGACTTATTGTATGAAGTATAGTAGGATCTTTAGGATTTACTATTGTTATGGTTTTTGGTTTGAACATTGGGATATCATGTTTAGGACTCATGTTTATGCTAGGATGATGGATGATAATTTTTGGGAATATGGATTTTTTTTTTATGTTTAAAAAAGGTGTAGGTTGAACTACTATTAAATAATTGGTGGTTGATTTTCAACCTATTGTATCCTTGGGTCATCCTCCTCTATCTTGGTTTCTTTCTAATACATAAAAAATAAACAATGTATGATTTATAAGCTTGTTTTTAAAATTTAAATACCATGAAAAACTTCCAGTATTGTGTTTAAAATTCCTTTTTAAAGCTTCAATCATGATCAAAAAAAAGAAATTGGATTTTAATATGGCTAGCAATAAAATATCTCGAAGGTGGTCAATTTCTAATGATTAAGGATAATACTACTTACAATCATGACTTTATCCATTTACACTAATTTTTCCACAACCTAGAGTTATAAATAACTTTTAGAAGAAATGTCTAGTTCACCTTGCCATTATCCTTCATTTTATGCATCTTAATGATGCTTAATCCTAGATGGGATGCTTGAGCGCTACTAAAGAACCTTCTATTCTCTCCCTTTTGGGTACAAATCTTATTTGTTCTATAGAGATGATTCTTCGATTATATGTTAATATACTTTCTTGATTGACTTCCCTCTATTTTTAATATTACATCTAAGTAACTGATGCATTCCTATACCTTTCTTCATCTATCATCATTTTTTCAAGTAGTTATTTTCATCCCTTAACTAACATGATCATAGGGTTGATTAGTTTTCATGCATTTATTCTTATTTTACTTTTTTGTATCAAAGGTTTCTAGTAAAAGGCTTTATTAGACCCTATAATCATGGTATCCCCAAATATGTTTTGAGAATCTCATTTAATTGAAACCTTAATATATGTAAAATATTTGACATGATATATTTCCCTATATTATTTATTTATAAAACAAAATATTTCTCATTAATTCGCTAACTTAACATTGGTGTATATATATTTCTCACACCTTCTTAATCACTTTAGCAAATATTATACTTGGTTTATTATACAAGAAAGTATCATCAACAAAGAAATGATGTGTGAATTATAGGTTTTTATTTAAAATTTTAATACATCAATAAATTCCCACTCTTGTGTTTAATATTCCTTCTAAGAGCTTCAACACTAGTAATAAAGAGAAAATTGGATAGTTGTTATGTTTACTCTATTGTATGGGTTGTATCAAATATATCTTGAAGGTGATCCATTAATAATGATGGAGAATTTAGATGCTCCTCATAATCATGATTTTATCCATTTACTCCATTTTGTAAAGGCCAAACTTATGAATAACCTTAAGGAGAAATGTCTAGTTCACCTTATCATAAGCCTCAACCATATGGATCATAACAATGAATGATCCTAAGTGGGATAAGAATGCTACTAAACAACCTTCTATTGTCTCTTTTCTAGTTATAAATCCTACTTATTCCACAGATATAATTTTTTGATTATATGTTAAAGTCTCAAATAAATAGCCATAGTGAGAATCTTAGAAATTGTGTTGCACAACAAGATGAGTGTGAAATATGCATATCTTTTTGGTTATTTAGATCTTGATAGTATTTCTATGGTTTTTATATTGATTTTTTAAAACCCAAACCACTTTTTGTATATTATTGAAGATTTGATTACAATCATTCCCAATAATGTCCCATAATTTGTGCTTTATCTAGATGTCATGCCCAAACTATGAGGGCAAATCACAATTTTTTATTTTTATTTTTTAAAAATTATTATGATGCTCAAGTTGATAAGTTTGCGATCACATTACAAGAAAAGATTCACTACATTACATCACAAGTTTATAAACTCTTGAGGATAAATACATTGTTAAATTGAAGCTCTCGCTATTAAAATAATATTGACATTCATTTCGTTTCATATAAATCTTAACACAAAAGATTTAAATTTCCTCTATAACATTATAATTAAAGATGGATTTATCATTTATTACATAGTATCTTTTATTTCATATAAAGTTATCATTACAAGAAAGGAATTATAATCAAGTTCCACTAGATCGAGTTCAATTACAAATCTTATAGACAGTTATCGATTTACAATTTAATCGATATTAAAATGCTAAGAAAAAAAACAATTAACTATAATTAAAACATATTATATATATATATATAATTTATTAACTTAAAATATTTTGACTACTTTAACATAATAAAAATTAACTATCAAACTCTTACTAATTTTAAAATTTAAACAATTAACAACTAACTCAATTCTAACTGATCATGAAATTCAATTTTCTAAAATAAGTAACCAACTAAGTTAATTAAAATTAACTAGCAAACCAATACCTGCTAACTAAAAACTTTCATTAAATTAAAACTAATTTTACAAAAATTTAACATGAAAATATAATCTAACTAAAATTAACTCTTAATACTATAAATCAAAAACTATCTTAAACTAATCACAAATAATAACACATATATATAACTAACTAAATCATATAATATGACACAAATTTAAAAACATAAAATAAAACAACTACCTAAATTTATCTAAACTAACATCTATCATTAACTTATTAAAGAAACATACTAACTACAATTAACTAAAAGTAACCATAAACTAACTAACCTATACTAAACTCCTTAACATTCTAACTTAATAAAAAAAAACATTAATAAAACAATAAATAACAACTAAACTAACCTAACAACCAACTAATCCCTTAACTTTAACCTGACTCCCCTTACACCCCCCTTGCTATCCCATCACATGGGCAGCGCTTCCCAAGGAGCGCTTCCCAAGCGCTGTCCTTGGGACAGCGCTCTACCCAATCAAGCAGCGCAAACCAATGCAAAGGGAGGCATCCAAAACAAACGCAACTCCCAAAATTAACTTTTCTTTTCTACAAGAAATACAACATGCCCACTTGAAACTACTTTCTCCAAACCACGTGGCCCCTGTTGATTGCGAATTTCATGCAGTCTTCAAGGGCCGAATCACGTTAAAAGCATTGACTTAGTTTAAAGCAGCCACAATATATATTTTAAGACCACTATAATGATAATTTAAACAAAGGTGAGTGCTCAACTTCAAAGGGAGAAGGGTACGGTGGTGACGTCACCCTAAAAGGAGATATGATTATGAAAACAAACTCTTACAAAACCCATACTATGAGCTGGCGCCTGGGAGTTTGAATGCAGGGGTAGATAAGAACTAAGAGTGAATACATTAAGTTATAAAGTTTATTAGGTAAGAATAGGATATTTTAACATGTTTTAAAATTTGTTTTTTTTTTTTTTTTTTTTAAATTATTGTATTTACTTATAGATGGATAAATTTAATGATATTATTCAACCAAATAAATAAGAGAATCTTTTAAATATTCTCTATTACAAAGGAAAGAATTAAATTGGTTCCTCCATACAAAAACCAGAGAGTTTTTACTCTCTTGGAACATTTTTTTTTTGCTTTATTTTTCTAAGTATAAACTTTAAAATTGATTTATTAACCAAGAGGGGATTTTTATTTTTCTTTTCAAAGCAAATTCATAAGGACTTGTTACAACTTAATATACCAAAAGATTTGAATTATTCGTTTTGTTCAATCATGCAATAATTATTTGATTTAAATAATTATGAAAATTGAATCTACATGCATGATCATAATTTTCATTTTCAACATACAAGAAACCTTAAGATTTTTTCCAAATTTAATCAACATAAATTCCATCCTATTTTGATGTGCATCCATCTAAATTTAAATCATAATTAAATCACATGATAACCAAATATGCTCAAACACCAATTTTATTAGCAAACCTGATTCAAAGGCTTAGTCGGGAAAGAATCAGGAAGAAAACTCGGCTTCGTAGCCAATTACAACAAGGTTTAAAATACAATTTACAATAGGATCTCAATCCCAAATTTTAACAATTTAATCAAATTTTCTTCATGACCCTAATCAAGGGATTTATAATGTTTTCTGCAACTCATTTCTAGAACCATGGAGGAAACAAATATCTGATCGGGTGACAACCAAGCATAACCAATGGACAATCAAACATGCATAATCATACATGGTTTAAACAATAGGATTCACAATGAATCAAAATGATAAAAAGGTGGATTCTTCCAACCAGGAGAAGCCAAGCACAACACCAAATAGATGCCCAATCGGGGCTATATACCGAGAACTTCCGTTCTTCCATTTCAACATACCAAAATCATACCAGGTTTGTGTTGACAGGTAGGGGCCCATAACACCCTACCCTTTCTCCCTCTTCTCATCCTGAGAAGAGACTCTACATTGGTTGGAGTCCGACTAAACAGACATTTCCCCAAATTGGTCACTTCTACCTTATCCAAGGGTGAGTAATACCAAAACACCCATGCAAGAAAAATCTCAAAATTGCAACATAAACAAGAAAGGAAAACAACCAAAATGACATGGTTTCCAAAGCTTGCCAACATACCCACAAACATACAAACATTGAAACAATAGCAAGGTAGCATAAGCATGAAACAAGAATGAAATCTGAACAAGGGAGATGAGAATTCCAACCTTCACAAAGAGGTAGTGGCAATGAACAAGTTTGAGTAGAGTTTCCTTCTCCTTGCTTCAATCTTCAAGAACTCCTCTCTAAATGTAGAGATTGGGTAACAACCTCAACTAGTCCAACAAAGGCCTCTAAGTAAGCCTCAAACTCAACCACCAAAGGGGATCAATAACTACAACCACCCACCTACAATTCTAGAAACTCCTAACTCAACCCTCACTATGGTTAGATACTAAAAAGGAGGTGGGGTGAGGCATCTCATGGAACCATGGTCAATTTTCGCACAAAAGAAAAAACGAGACTTTTTGAGTGACCTCAAAAGTCAATAAAAGGGGCTTAGGGGTTGGAAAAGACCCCTAACCCATACCCATACCCTTTTGGTAGAATAATATCAAGTTTTAAGCCTTAGGAAAGAGGTTTCGAGCCAAATAAAATCTAGGAATAAAAAAGGTCCATCTAACTACTCTAACTTGCAAATTAAGCACTAATCCGGATTAGGGATGACTAACCCCAATTAAGAACCCACTTAGCAAACTGACACTATCTTAACCCAACTTGGTCCAAAGGTTAAACAACTAACCCTAATCAGCACACCGAAGCACATAAACATTTTACGAGTGTCAAGCGACAATGAAAGAACATAATTACGAACATTAACATTCATTGAACAAAGAAGATACATACATATATCTCACAATACAATATGTGAATTATGAACAACAAGGATTCCAAAATTAACACATAGAGATCATTTATGTTCCTCCGTCGGTTTCCTCGGCTAAAATTATCTGCACACTCATTGCACACATCAGTAGTCCAAAAAATCACATGTACATATATACATATCAGAAATTCACATAAATTGAACCATACATCAATCAGGGTTTCTTCCATCCTACTTAATTCTTAACCATTTAAAATCTCTTAAATCAAAGCATCAATCGTACATTTATCGATTTCATCAACATACATATACATAAAACATTAAATGACAAACATCAATATATCTGAAAGTAACATGAAATAATATAATATGTTCTAAGTATCAGATAATGTCTCGGCATCTCGAGTCGTGAGTGTCAAAATGATAAAATAAAAACTAAGGCTACGAAGGGTCAGGGTGAGGCCTCACACTAGAGCAAGGTCCAACACAACTTTAAAATTTTATTTATAAGTGAAAGAGTTGATCAAACTATGATTGTCTTGCTAGTTAAGTTAAAATTTCATTTCTTCTACTATCTTATGCTCTGGATGGTGTGTTGGGTTATTAATGTGCATAGAAGGAACTAATAAGTTTATGAAAGATTAGATCCCTTATTGTTGAATTTTTCTTTTTTTTTTTAGTGGTTCTCTTGCATTGGCATAAAAAAATGGAAAATGTTATTATAGATTCCCTTTTTATTTTGGTTGAGGCGTTAAAAAAATTGGTGTTAAATTCCCTCTCATTTAATCATAATTCTCTTGACATTTGGCTCCATTAGATTTCTTCTCTTTTACTAAATTTTTCTCACATTCATCACAAATTTTGCATTGTTATATATTCTTATACATAGGCCATGTTAATTAATTTTCTCATGAATCTCCATGATTTCCTCTTATACTTACTCTTTTAAAATGAAAATTTTATGGAATACATGTACATTCCGTGTTATTATTTGTACTTTACTATGTTTAAGTGTCTTCAATAATTGGTGCATTTCTAAAACAACTTGTGGCTAACAATGTTGATTAAATAACATGTTTGGCATGTTTAGGTGTTTATAAATTTGTCTATATTTAATATGTTGACTATAAACAACTTGGGCTATTTTTAACTTTAACATGTTGAAGTGTCCATAAATTTTCCCTCATTTCTTAGAAATTTTACTTTGCTAAATGTTCTTCTACCGAGTCCATGCTAAATAATTTTCTAATAAATCCTTACGATTTGCTATATAATTATTCTTTTTGAATGAAAATATTTTGGATTAATTATATATTCCATTTTTTTGGATGAAGGAAAAAATAAATTTTAGAGGGGAATTGAAAACCCCTTACAAAAAATTGCAAAATATGTTCAATGAAGATAACTAAAACAAATATTGGTGGCACAAACACAACCAACACCTAGAACTAACATCTAGAACTAAAACCCACAAACACAAAGAGATAGAACATGACATAGACACAGAGACAAAAAAAATCCTAGGCTAGCTCCTTATGAGCTATAACCACCTACTTCTCAATAAAAAGGACTTCCTTGGTAGATTCCTTCGGAGTATAAATGACCTTTGAAGAAATAGGGGTAGTCTGCCTCATGCTTTCCCACATGCATTTTTCATGGCCCTCCATACAAGAAGCATCATCTTCACCAACCCACTCCAACCAACTTTCTAGTCCTCATCTTTCTTATCAAATCTACTAGATACCTTCTTGATCTTATAAATGATTGCATTAATCTTCTCCTTACTACCATGAAGAATGCCTTTTAGATTATCTTTGCAAGATTTGATCTTCTCTAGAATTTGGCCAACCCTAATTTTTAAACTCTCTTTGGTGAGAATCTCATTTTCTAATTGGATTTGTAGAATTCCCAACTTATCAGTGAGGTTGTGAATTTCATTAATGATCCATTTGTCTAGCACAAGAGAGTTTCCAACCTTTACTATAGCCTTATAAAGGAAATCTAGATGACCCCACTGACTGTCCTTAGAAATCTCCAAACTATACAAGAATGAATCATTATTTTCCTTTCCCTAAATCCATTTATGGGAAGGAAACTCATGAATATAAGGGTCTAAATGTCCCATAGTAGAAACAAAGATAGTGTACCCAATAATATTGGTGATAGGGGTCTCATTAATGCAACATTGTTGAACTTTTTCATAAATATTTTAGTTATGACTATCATAACCAATATTTTATTTATTCCATATTATTATTTTTATCTAAATATTTTTTTCTTGTATGATTGGTACATTTTGGTACCTTTCTTGTAGAGGGAACTAACCCACTAGTGACATAGTAGATGACAAAAGTGGGGTTCTTAAACCACATCATTACAGAATTGAAAGATGGTTTATGTGAAGCCACTCAATTTTCCTTTGATATAAGAATTTTTTTTGTAAAATCATATAAGGGTGAAGGTATGATTAAGGACTTGTTGAGATTCCCTTATGTAAGAGCATAAGGTTTGAACGGTTGTTAGTCTAGTTGACCAAGGTGGCAAAAAAGTTTCTATATAAGCCAAATATGGGCATACTCTAGAAGATGATATAAACAATCACATACTATTTTTTTTTTTTGAATAGACTCTTAAGGGGTCTTAGTACACCAATACTTGTCAATATATGGTAATTTTCTAAGAGCCATTAAAAATTTGCAAAAAAAATCTCATGAAAGCTTCTGCTACTTTTCAATGTTACATTGACAACATTTAGGAGAAATTGTGCATCTTGTGCACATATAGTTATAAGGGTGACCAAAATAAGTTGGAACATGTTTCATGTAACCATATTTAAGGTTCACCAAAATATTGTATGGAGGTTGGAAGGTATTTCAAAGTTTGAGCAATACCTAAACAATGACAATTTTATGGTAAAACCTTTACAGTCAACTTACAACACAAGAAACTCATGTGTAATGGATTGAATATTAAGGTTTATCATTATACATAGTTAGATTATCTTAATTTCTCTCCTTGAATTATTTGGTGTTTTTTCTTCTACAATTTTACATGGGTATATAAATATCAAACCTTGAACATTATTCACTAGTCAATTGAGGATTTGATCTAAAAGAATAACCCTAACTTGAAACTTTGCCATGCGAATTTAATGGCCATTGTAGGTCTTGAAGTAGGGCCAATCTACATTCATGTCCTTTTGTTTAAGACTAGAAAACTCTATTTGAGATTCTTCAACTCACACCCTAGGTGAGCTCTAGTATAGCTCACCTAGGAAAATAGAGTAAAATTGAAATTAATCTTGGAGGAGCATAGAAGAATTGTGAATTCAATGTTATGAGGGTTTCTGATAATTCCAAAAAAAGTCTTGATTGTAGTATTAAATTTTGATGAATCCATTTGATAAGGAATTAAGTATTCTAATTTTTTTCTTGTTTAGTGAACAAAATAGTCCATATTAGGGTTTTTCCTTGTATGGATAAAATAGAACTTCATACATCAAAAATCCTTGACTGTATCCAAAAGGGTATCTTGAATGGGGATATCTTTGTAGGGTTCTTCATTAGAAATTTGAATTAAAGATTAAAAACCTATCCCAGGGGACTAATTATGGCCTAAAAGGATAGAAGTCTTCAACAAGGATAGGATAGAAATCAATAGAAAATTTCTTAGGAGATCAAGAAAGATTAAGTGTTTAATGATTGTCTTAGTCAATTTTGAACCCCTAGACTCTTGGAAGATGAAGTTGGGAGGAGGTGTTAGTAGGTGATCAAGGTTATCCTAGTGGGCTTATATATTAGTTGATTTATACATGAACTAAAGGGAAGCTCTAGTGAAGAGTAAAAGTATAGGCTTGGATCCCTTTTGGTGATAAGGTTTTGACCTTGAACAATTCCCTAGAAGAATCCTTAGAAAAATAAAGAGACCTAGAATTGTTGAAGTTCCTTCAAGAAAAGTAATACCAATATCCTTTAGAATTTATATCATCCATATTATCTAATTAAAATTGTAGCTGGGTGAACCCAAAATAATGGGTTGCACTATTTTGCCTAAATAGACACTAAACTATGTTTTTTTTAAATCTCCCATTTTTGGATGTAAATTGTCAAGAGAAGATTAAAAACTCGAAGATGAATTAAATTAAAATATTTTAGTATTTTATTTTGCAAATGTATGTATGTATATATGTATATATAAATGTATATATATATGTATATGAATGTGTGTATGTGTGTCTATATGTGTATATACATACACACACACACACACACACACACACACATGTGTGTGTATACATGTATAGGTGTATATGTATATTTTACATGTATATGTATATGTATATATGTAGACACACACACACACACACACACATGATTTGATTCAATTAGTTTTTCTCACACAAAAATTGGCATGTTTCTCAAAACCATAATTTTAAAGAGTGGCATATTTTTTGACATGCATGATTTTTTTTCTATAATATATTTCAATGTGATTATTTTAAATTTTGTTTTCTAACATCCATACTGAAAGCATTGAGTTAGTTTTATTTCTTTATGATTTGTATTTAATGTTTTTTGGATGTTTAAAATTGACCTAAATCTAATTTTGACATGTTTTGTTTTTGAAGAATGTAATTTTTTTTGGTATCTATCTAATTTCAAAATTTATTTTCTAAAAGAAAGGGTACTCTGATATGGACATTTTTGTTATTTTCCAGAATTTTGATTGTATTTTTAACTATTTTCTCATGAGCATCCAATATAAATCTTTTTCCTAATAATAAACCTATATTTAATTGATGTTAAAATAGATATACCTAAAAATTTCAACATATATCTAATCTATACTCATTACAAAGCTCGTTCCAAGCACTTGTGTCATGTAAAATGGTACAGATCTTCACTATTCAATCTAAATGTGTTAATTAAGCTTGAAATCCATAAAATTTGGAGAAAGCTTATGGCCTTACCAAAAAGTCTATAATTAGGTAATTCCAATCCAAAGTACCTCCTCACTTTCAATTCCAAGTACCTATTAGCAAAAGTACTTGGTCAAAATTACTTGAGTTAAAAACTTTACCAAGGTACTTTCAATTGAAAGAACTTTCCTACTTTAAATTGAAACTCAAGTAAGCCTATTGAAAAAAAAGAATTGTAATTTAGACTCTCATATAAATAAATAAAAAACTTATTGAATTTTCCCATTTTAAATTTAACATATAACTCACACTTTTGATAAGCAATGTATTTGCAGTGTATTTTTTCTAATTTTCCAAATACCTCAAATGATTTTTTTCTAGTTAGTCAGTTTTTAAAGAAGATTGAAAGAAAATTATTTAAAAAAAATAAAAATCATCAAGATAAATTGGTGAGATATTAATTATGGAAGTAATCTCTCTCTCTCTCTCTCTCTCTCTCTCTCTCTCTCTCTCTCTCTCTCTCTCTCTCTCTCTCTCTCTCTCTCTCTCTCTCTCCCTCCCTCCCTCCCTCCCTCACCCCTCTCTCTCTCTCTCTCTCTCTCTCTCTCTCTCTCTCTCTCTCTCTCTCTCTCTCTCTCTCTCTCTCCCTCCCTCCCTCCCTCCCCCCCCCCCTCTCTCTCTCTCTCTCTCTCTCTCTCTCTCTCTCTCTCTCTCTCTCTCTCTCTCTCCCTCCCTCTTTATATATATGTGTTTGTGTGTGTGTGTGTGTGTGCCCACACACACACATAAAAATATACATTCATTTAGAAAATTATATATTTTTTAGATATGATAAACATTATTATTATTTATTCAATATTCCTCGTTACAATAGTTACCAAATAAAAGATAATATAATACAATTACATAATAATGTGAACATTCCTTTCCTTATTACATTGATTTAAAAAAATGACTTTTCCTTAGGGTCTCCCCTTTCCTCCTTTAGCCTTACATAACAAAGCATGTTGATTACACAATTTGAATACATATTTTAAGAAATGTTTATCTAAAGTAGCATACACTGAACCATGCAAGGTTCCATCAGGCTATCTTGTGATCCTAAAAAATCTTTATATCTAAATTATGTATATGTAAGTTGTCATTCATGAATAAAAAGTCCTGAATTATTCAACATTTAGCCCTAAGAGATGTGACTAATCTCTATTATTGTCTAGTGACCATGAAAGGGTACAATTCTTCATCATCTACTACAAAGCTTGTTTTAGAACAATCCATGTTAAGTGAAATATTGAGTCAAAAATATATCTTAAAAAGTAGGCTTTACAAAGACATTTACTCTTCAAAATTGTTAGCATCTAAAAGAAAAATAAATTAAAACCAAAAAATTCCAAAAAAAAGACTTCTCGTGTAGGGTACCATCCCAAAGCGAGAAGTTGACTTGAAATTATGGAAGTTATTCCATCCTTAGAAGTCACCAACCTAAAATATGACCAACTAAAATCTATCCATATAATGTTGTATGTGTTTCTTTGAAGGCCTTTTCAACTATAACAAATATGACACTAAAATGTTCAAACACTAATAGCAACAAAATAGATTATTTAATCAATACATTTTTGTAAAGAAAAACTCCTTTGTGACACCTAATATAACCTATAAAACTAACTTGAATTTTATCTTCTCTCACAAGAAAATTTACCTCCAACTATATTACTTCAGGAAGTATTACAATCTCAAAAAATGGAGTAATAGAGCCTTTATAAATAACACTATTAATGAGCTCATATTTGAAACATTTTATTCCAAACATATTTTTATCACTATCCTCTACAAAATACTCTTCAAAATAAATTTATATTTCAAGAATAAATCCTCTCTTTTGATATTTACAAAGTCTAATTTGAAAGAGAATGTCTTACCAAGCACATCAATAATATCACCAACTAGAAGTACAAACTTTAAATTTCTCATCTCTTACACATTTTCATAACATTTTGATCTTGCACTGTAGACCTTGCACCTACCAAGAATAAACCATGAGTACAAGTCAACCTTCCTTTACAAGTGAAAAAACAAAAAAAAACTAAGATATCCCTTAACGAATTTCCAAAGATATGAATTCTCACCATCATAGTAATGGTTCTCCATAGTAGTGAAAGGAATGATAATGCCTTATCAGGGTAATAGGAGGATGAATAATGTAGATTTAAACTTTATTGGAATAGTGAAAATGCAATCTAAAGATTCAAATGAGTTCCATCTTGACTAACAACAATCCAAAGAATTGATTGATTCAAATGAGTGCAATGATTGCAAGAAACATGAGTGCAAGTAATGCCAAATTGAATGCAAGGAGATTTTATGAACCTCTATTTAATGAGTAAGAAAATGTTCATGAATGTGATGAATGCTTCTCCAAATCAAAAAAAAAATAAGTCAGATATTTTTCTATATCATCAATAATTCATAGATTTCTACTATCTCTTAAATCCTCTATTGGGTTATGGCATGGACCATCCACAATTCCAAATTGAAAGATGCTACTCACTTAGATCATCCTATAGAATGTTCAAGGAATTTTTTTTACTTTTCATCATTTACTTACTAAAAGTTTACAATGCTGACCATCATTTTTTTGTTTCCTAGTGAAATTTGTTAAATTTGACATTAGCAATGGTAAGAAGAATCTCTTGTAAGAGATACTTCACCTCATAAATTTTATCTACATATTTTTCTCAACTATCCAAATTTTGTGTCACATTTTTAAACACATCACAAACACTATAATCTTCCTTGTTGTAGATCGAATCTCTCACTTTAGTTTTTTCCTTTCCAAATGTATGTTGGTTGCAACTTCGCTGCAGATGCTCTCTCACCATTTGTATTTCTCCAAATTGTTTCCTTTGTTTTTCTCATGCCATGAATAATTTTCTCCATGCACCCTTCATTGGTGGAAATGACTCTAATAAAAAAATTGAAGTATTATATAGAAGACAAAAAAGATAGGGGGCTGACCCCAAGTAACAAACAGGCTCAAAAATCATTTGGAGGTAACCTCACAGTTGTCTACACTATGCCATCTTTAAACTCAAAAAAAAAATGTCCATAGCATGATTAATAGTACTATCATACCTTATCCTAATATCCATAATAGACTATAAAATGGATTAGTAGCTTCTATACAAAATGCTACAATTAATCAACATAATCATAAAAGCTAAAACCCCATGGGGTATCAAGTTCAAAGTACTAAGCATTAAAAAATACGCATAAAAAAACACCAGAACTAGGGCTAAACACCCTCTTCCTACCCTTTCTTGTACTCCTTTTCCTCAGGAGCTTCCTTGACTACATCCTCCCCCTTCTCCTTAACCCATTTGTCTACAATGGTCTTTAGCCAATTCTCCACCAAAAAATCATAGATTGATCGAGTGGTCCCTGTAGCTTTTCCCAAGTCCTTTTCCTCCTTCTTAGCCTCTAGGAAGTATAAGGTTTTGGTCATGAAGTGCATGAACTTGGTGGAAAAATTCACAAAGTTTCAAATTGTTGGTATATATTGGTTTCTTTATCAGCCAAGTCCTTCATAGAATGTTCCAGCCTTTCCAATCTAGCCTTACTATGGTTGTGCTTCCCTTTCTTCCCAATGTCTTTGTTGAGTTATTTCCTAGGGGAAGTGATGTCTTCCCCACCACTTCTAGTTGGGGTAGCCTCCAGGGTGTCAGAGATATCAGAAGGGCTAAGAGGGGTAGGGGAAGACTGAGGTATTATCTTCTTTCTCATAGGTTCAACATCATTGTCAAAAGATTTAGAGGTGGAATCTTGCTTTGGGGAGGGCGGCTTGAATTTATCTAGATGGATGTGCTTATTAGTTCTCCTGATGCTCTGTGTACCCTTCTTAGTATCTGAGTATGTCTCTATGAGGCTGATTTTGACTTCAAGGTCCATTTTGACTTCCAGGCCATGGCTTTTCTTGAATGTCTTATGGCTAGGGCTAGGGCTAGTGTCTAAGGAGACTTGGAGGGTAATAGGGGATAGAGGGTTAGCCAAAAGAGGTGGGTCTTGGTCTAGGTGCTAGATATACTTGTTCGTAAGCCCCTGATGGATAAGGTAGAAAATTTTACCCTCCTCATGTTTCCTCCTGGCCTTAAAAATAAAATCATCCAGTGAATGCAATAATAGAAATGGGAAGGAAATGTGGTCAAGATTCCTAAAGTAATTCAAAATAGGGAAGTGGTAATAATAGATTACCTAAAAGTGGTCCTCTAGGATGATATACCACATAATCGCATAGTAGATGTTGTCCCAAGGCTTAGGGAGGGCTTCTCATGAAAATCCTCCATGTATTCACGTTAGTTTCTCCTTGACTTTGAATTTTTTTGCAAACTAGGCTCCTCATTAAACTTAGCTTGCCTTTTCCATTTCTTTCCTTCCACAGTAAAAGCGTTGGTCCTCACAATGGTTTCCTTAGAGATTTTAAATCCCATACCACTAATAGTCACCTTTTTGTCCTTCCAAGTTTGGAAGAATTGCATCGAGACAATCTTGTCATGATTCCCCATACATTCCATATATGATAAGAGGTTGCCTTCTTGCAAGTAGACCATTTCCACCTCACTACTATGGATGTCATCCTCCACACCCATCAATTCTATGTGATCACTAACACCCATGTCTTCACCCAGTCGACAACTAATTCTTCAAACGACATAGCCTCTTTGCAAGTATGATAGTTACCAAATATAAAATGAGAAGCCTGAATGATAAAAATGAAAACTCATTGCATATTCATCATAACTCCACAAAGTTTCCCAAAAGATAAAAATGTATCCTCCATGGTCCACTTGAGTGATCTCTTTCCCAATGATTGATGCTAATTGTAGTTTGTGCGGGAATATAGTAAGTTGCCATTATGATTATTAGTAGGTCATTTTTTATATCTCTCATAATTCCCCCTCTATGTCCTTTTATGTTAGTAATCAATATTCATAGTAGCTGAAACATTAATCCATATCCTCATACAATCTTTCCAAACAAGCCCTTTATGGATCAACTTGTCCTCATACCCACATGGAAGAAAGATAGCTTGCCACCTATTTCGATGCATCATATCACATTTTTGAAACTACACTCCCTTTCCATCACCACTTGCATTGATAATGGCAACATTATGAAATCCTCTCATTCCATTAATCTCCTGACACCATGGCCAAATTTGGCCAACTCATCCACCATGTTATTCCCTTCTTGATATATGTGTGCCACTTGGATCTCTTGGTAATGTTCCAACAACCTTTGGATTTCCTCAATTATGAGTTTAATCAACTAGTTGCTCTATCCTTCTCCCTTAGTGGCATTAATAATAAGCATATAATCCCCCTCAATGGATAGTTTATCGATTCCTTGAGATCTCAAAATCCTTAGGCCCCATACGTGTGTCATAGCTTTATCTTCATCATTAGAGTCTCCTCCATAGTTACCAACATAGGCAACTACCATGTTCCCCATACTATTATGGAGGATACCTCCCACTACAATCTTTCCCATTATGGTCAAACCCTCAAAATTTACTTTGAGCCAAGATAGAGGGGGAGGGAGCCACACCATCTTCTTCCTAGCGAGGACTTTTGAATCATCAAATTTTTCCATGATTGATTCAACATTCCATGTCGAATCCCATTTTATGTCTAGACCACCTAGGGGATTCGGTGGGGGGCTTCCAACACCAGATCTCACTACATTCTTTTATGAGCATAACAACCTGTTGGGCCACCCCCACACTAGTTTTGGCTTGTTCCCTAAAGATCCTATTGTTCCTTTCCTTCCAAAGATACCAAATAACATATGTGGGGATAATTGACCATAAGTTTTTGAGATAAGGATGCATCGCCAACCCGTTCCAATAAATAAATAACTTCAATTCACTCTCCATATACCATTGGACCTCCCATAGGGCAAGAACTTCCCTCTACACATTTTTGGTAAAGGGGTAGTGGATAAGAAGGTGTGGAATAGATTCCACATCTTGGAGACATAAAATACATCAATTAGTGAGTTAACACCCTCTACACTAGAGGTTATCAATAGTGAGGATCAATCCATACAAAGTTTCCCACCGGTAGAAGTTTATCTTTGGTAGGATCCAAGGGTGCTAGGCTTTCTTCAAATCAGCTTGGGAAACCACCTCCCGCATGTAGCATACATAAGAAGACTTAATTGTAAACTCTCCTAAGGGTGTGAGTTTCAACACCAAGGAGTCCTCAACCGAATCGAGGGGGATACTATAAGTATGAAGAAGGTCCTATAGCTCCCAAGATATCCCCAAATCCATAGGCTCAAGGTTATAGAAAGTGACCCATTTTCTTTCAAGGGTGATGAAGTTTCAAACCCGAGGGCCACACAATCTAGTGCACTTCTCCCACAGAGGTAGGAACTTAGTGTGCATGAGAGGACTATCATGAGTCCATTGATCCTCCCATAATTCAATAGAATCACCATTCCCCATTATCCAAATGTTAGAGATGATAAATATTTTATTAATTATTAAATAATTGAGGTTGAATTTGTAATTTGGAGTTTGAATTCTGATGGTTAGACAATTACAATAGTTATTGAATAATAGACAATGCAATTTACAATTATATAATAATGCTAAATTTTTATTCATATATATTTTTAGGTCATACTCAATAAGGACAATGTTCCAAGGATGATAAGGGTCATTCTATGCTCAAATTAAGTACACATCTCTCTCTATTTGTAGTATCTTTGTATTTTGGCCCTTTGAAGTCAAAACATATTTTGTAGACCTTTTCCCCTTCTTTCTCAAAACTTTTTTATTATTGGGTGCAAATTCTGATGAAGAAAATGTTGTTTGGGGGGGGGGGGGGGGAATCAAAGTTAAAGAAATTGATATTGAAGGAAATTCATTACAAGGTCAAACAAGTATGCATCTCTCTTTGTCATTAGTCTATTATACTCTTTTAAATTGAGATTTAATTATAACTTTCTTTAGTGTACATGTTCCCTTAAGACCCTCTTGACATTTTTATAGAAAAACATTCTTGCACTCTCAGTTCAAGTAACAAATGAGAATGCTAGTCTATCTTAAATCTTGAAGAAGAAATTTAATTGCAAAGATATAGATTATTTAATTGAAATGGATGCGGAAATTTTGAGGTGTTATGATCACAAATGTACACATACTATGCAAAGAATATTGAATAAAAGGTCTAACATCATAATTATCAAATTTGACAATCTTGATACACTAGAAAAACCTAACTATTATTCATTTCACTTCAGTAAAGATGGATTAAAAGAGTCATTGAAATCATTGGATATATATATAATTTTTAAAAGATAACTTATAAGCTACAAAAAGATATTGTCGAAAGTGTAAAGGAAGGATTGCATTCCATTGTGAAAACAACTAGATTTGCAAATATATCCATTTCACAAAGATTAATATTGATATTTATTTTAAATTTTAAAAAAATCCCCAAAAAGCCAAATCTCTTCACTTTCATCTCATATCAGGTATATTCATAAGACAACATCATATTATCTAAAATGGAGGACTGATTTGGATGATAATACATTAGAAGGAAATTGGACACTAATCTTCTGAGATCCTCGATCTGATAGATCTAGGAAAATAGTTAAGAACATGATTGCTACAAATTGGATTCATAATACTCATCCTTCTCCAAATAGAAGAAATATTATCGAGTAAATGATTAGTTCTAAGGAAAATTTTATACATGCAATACATTGGTTGAATGTTTAACAACATGAATTATATATCTCTCATTTTTTAATTTAAATGCTAGCCTAAATATTGGGAAAATAATTTTGGAATATTAAATCCTTATTTTTTGAAGATAAATAAATCTTTTGAAACTTGTAGCTGTCAATATCATGCTAAATTTGACCTCTTCTATCAAGGGCACTGAAAGATGATAAAATAAAGTGATGGTTCTCAAAACCCATTATCTAAATGACCAAGCCAATTCCTTGCATTAATCTTATGTGACAAACTAGATTTTTGTGCAATAGGTGAAATAGATTGCACAAGAGGAGCTTCTAAAGCATGCAGCAATATGAATAAGTTTCTTTTGAGAAATGAAGATACTGATATAAAGAGGATGGTAAAATTTCAGAGATATAAGTACAAAAGGTGAGAAAAAATAGTTGGGAAAGAATCAACAAGGTTGTAATATGTAGAGGATGAGATACTTGGAGAATTTATGTCAATTTTTTAAAAATTGATTCAACCACATGTACATCATACCTTGTTTTCTAGGTAGAAAGAAGAATAGTTCTAAACAATGAGAGAAATTTTTCCACTCAATTGTTGACTTTATAAAGAATTACTCTTTTGTTTCTCATTAATGACTTCAATCAAAATAATACTTTACAGTGTGGATCACTATGATGTTCTAGGTGTCTTATCAGCATTCACAATTCATTTTAAATGGTGTTGGAATTACATATGAAGTATGAGTCATTAAGAAAGAATATAACTTTTACAATAGTGGTGATAAAGAGAAAGACACACTTTTTGTGAAATATTACTTTAAGAAACTTTTTTTGAATATTTGAAAAATAATTAAAGGCATAAAAATATAAAAATATTTTTTATGGATAAATGGATGTACAACACAATTTAAATCAGATACTCTATTTTATGCACTATGCAGATATCATCAATAACAAAATATACCACATATTTAGAGTTTTTTAATGTAAACATGGAAAGGATGAGAATGATGGTTCAAGATCTTGTATCAAACATTATGTAAGAAAGTATCAATGGGCTATCAGGATATCATATTCATAGCTCATAATGTAGTTGAGTGGTGGAAAATACTCTTTATAGTGCCAAATAAGGATAACACATCATCACAAGTAGGTTCAATCATACCATTTAGAGTGTTCTAGTAGGTATTAAGTATAAATATAACACGTGTCAAATTCAAATTAACTTGAATTAAATTTTTATGTCTTTAATTAATTAATTTTACCATCTCTCTCTCTCTCTCTCTCTCTATATATATATATATATATATATATATATATATATATATATATATATATATATATATATATATATATATATATATATATATATATATATATATTGTTAACTCAAATATGTTTACATGTCTTCAAGGTGAAGACAATAGACATGACATGATCTTTGTGTTCTGTTATGAGTGTAGATAGTAATTTGTGGTCATTGTACACTAGAGATTACTTATGCCTTTTTTATGACTGCATTCTTAGATATATATAAACTACATCATCAAGTTTAAACATATAAAGTTCAAGGGTAAATATATGATATAACTACTTGTTCAAATTAGGATATATTTGAAATTATGATATGTAACTAATTAGGACATATGTCTTAAGGGGATGTTTATTCTAAATGATTAAATTAGAGAACATGTATTAAAAGGATGCTATATTGTAACACCTTTTACTCCTAAATGTAATAGGATATGTAACTAATTAGGACATGGGTCTTATGGGGATATTTATTCTAATTAATTAAATTGGAAAATGTATCTTAAGGGGATGTTATATTGTAATATGTTTACTCTTAAAGGTAATGAGGATATGTAGCTAATTAGGACATTTGTCACATGTGACTAATCAAGACATGCATCTTAAGGAGATGTTTATTCTAAATGGGAAATTTAGAGTATGTTCCTTAAGGAGATGTTATATTGTAATACTTGTTACTCTTAACTGTTTATTTCAACTAATTAAATTAGAACATGCATCTTGATGGAATGTTGTTGCAATAATTTTCACTCCTAAATGTAATTAGGAAATGTAAGTAATTATGACATGTGTGATATGGAAATAATTAGGTCATGTGTCATAAGGGGATGTGTATTCTAATTGATTGAATTAGGATTCAATAAATTGAGATACTCTAATTCTATACTTCACTTCATCATTTTAGGAAAAAAATCCATTTCTATTAATCACACACATCAAATGTATATATAAGCTACATCATCAAGCTCAAACATATAAAGTTCAAGTATAAACATATTTGTAACTTCTTTTTCAAATTATGATATGTTTGAAATTAGAACACGCATGTAATATGTACCTATTTAAGACCTACATCTTAATCATATGGTTATTCTAATTTATTAAATTAGAAAAAGTATGTTAAGGAGAGTTATATTGCAATAATTTTTACTCTTAAATGTAATTAAGATAAGTAAATAATTAGGATGTATGTGTCTTAAGGTGATGTCTATTCTAATTTACTTAATTAGGACTTGATAAATAGCAATAGTTTAATTCTAAAACTTTATTTCATCATATTAGGACACATGTTCATTATTACTTATCACACACATAAATTTTACGTGTAAATTAAATCATCATGTTCAAACATATAAAGTTCAAGTATAAACATACAATGTAACTACTTGTTCAAACTAGAATGTGTAACCAATTCAGACATGTGCATAATATAGAACTAATTAGGAGATGTTTCACTTCTAGATTGAATCAAACACATTTGAATTACATTTAGATTCTAAACATATATATATATATATATATATATATATATATATATATATATATATATATATATATATATATATATATATATATATATATATATATATATATATATATATATATATATATTTGGTCATCAAATTAGTTTAAATTGCATACCTTACAATATTAAAAAAATATATGTATAAATTAGATCATGTTTAAAATCATATCTATCAAGTACATTTAAAATTAGAAGACTCAAAAGAAAAATAATCTAGAATTTATGCATCAATAATCAAATATATATATACTAGAAAATAATCACATTTGTAAAACATTGATCTCAAGAAGAATATGTTAATAAACAAATATATGATAAAAAGTATGTAGGGATTTTTGACTGATAATATCAAATGTAGCTTATACTAAATACATAACACATGCACATATATGTATATGAAGAACAAATATGAAGTGTATATCTAGTCTATCAATGCCTCTCAATTCAACAAGATCAAATAAAATAAAAAACATATATAGCCAACCAAATCTATGGATCACCACCCTAAATCCCATTGTGAAGATACTTCACTAAGTGGTTGAAAGAGCGACTATAAAGTTGTGAAGGATGTGTTTACCCCTATATTACAAATAAAGTGATATCAATGTCTAATCATAAATAACATAAATATGAAACTTCTTCAAACATGTACATGTGCAATCAATAAATTTAAAACTCACTTATTCACTATTGATGACATCATTAAGTGAGTCTCGCTCATGTAAACCACCATACATTAATGAAGGAGATAAAAGGGACATCTTCTCTTAATACATATACATGCACATGTTGTGACATATACATGTACTACATATTAAAAACTTATAGAAATTTAGTTTGCACAAAAAATGAAATTTACATTTGTAGATTATAGAATTTGATAATTCTAAACCTTCCTAGCCTTGATCTTGTCTACCAAGATATCAAAAGGCTATTGCGCTTCACCCACACTGAACTCTACATCTCCAACATGAATGGTCAACGCACATCCTAATAATGATGAATCAGGGGGAATGGCCATATGAGATGACATGGAAGTAGAATCATCACATGTCAACAAATCTATGTAACCAATGGTTTTTCACCCTAAAACTAATATCATTGAGGCAAACAATGGTTGATATCAACATCATCAAAAATCTTGTTCCCTACCATCAATAAAGGGCTTATATGATCTCCATCTTCCCCCATAATAATAACATGGTTAGTAGGTCAATACTAATTCACATTACCACTATCGACATGGGTTGTATGATGAGAAGAATGTAGATGAGGATATCTAGTACTACCCATACAGTTCCCAACATCTAATATGGATATGTTGTGATTTTTTTACTATGAATGCATATTCATCTAGTAGATCCTTAGCTAAACTAGTCAATGTAACTCATGCCACCTCTTTAGTAAGACCATCTAGGTTGGAAAGTAAAGGGATTCCTATTTTATCATAGATGTATATTGAATATGAACCACCTTAGGATATAAAACACCAACCAAACATCAACAATCAACCAACATGATCACTAGATACAGATCTAGTAGCTGCTACAATGTGCAACACATAATGTCACCTTTTATGAGACCTAATTGATGGGAAATTGTAACAAGTTCTCTTCAACCAAAAATAGCCCTATGTGTTGGCAACTAGTTTGAAGTCATCAATAACCATCTCTATTAGCCAACCTACCACATCCCTATCCTAAATATGGTGATGAATAACTGCAATACACCACCATCCCTAAACAAACTTTAGTAAGAAGATGATGTGAAAAATAGAGTAGAAATTTATCATTATTTGGATAGCAAGCATGAGGAGTTAGAAAAAATGTATATCAATGTTGAAATCATTGGGTTCTAATACCTTATAACTTAATAGCCCTTAACATACTTACAATTCACATAATGAGGAATACACCCTCTTTTCAAGGTGTCTTTGGGAACTAACCCCTATACGTCACTCAAAGAAATACTAGAAGAGACCTCTCATCTCTTCCTCTTCAAAATATGGACTCTATAGAAATATTAAATAGGGAATAGTGCCATGAATGTCATTCTTGATGCTAAAAACACTATATATAGTATACTAACACTTAGTACTATACACACTAGAGAAGGTACCACTATTCAAGTAATCTTCTAATCTCTATATTTCTGAATTAATGCACTTGAAAAGTTCCTAGGGTAAAATTGACCGATCTTCCATGATGTCTAGCATATAGTATAAAAATGTATATCTACACTTGAAATATTCAATTTAACATTATAAGATGAAACTATGTATATATTTTTTCATAAATTTAAAAAATAATTTTAATATGCATATGTGTGTGTACACATGTATATATATACATAGTAGAATGTTTAGAATAATTGAGAGAGGGGTGGTGAATCATTTACACAAGGTCTATTAGTACCAATTGAACAATCAAACACTTCAATATTTGTTGATTGATGGAAGTATAAATAGGATAGACAAGATACTAAGAGGGGGTGAATCAAAATCTTAAACACTTTAAAATTTTCACCAATTCATTCACTTCTATCAGTAAACTTGTGCTGTAAAACTTGTAATGATAACTTGATGTAACATGTAATTTGATCTATCACATGCATTAAAATAAACACATAGCACAATTTTTTTTACCCATAAACCTACCAAGGTGAAGGTAAAATTAGGGTGGGGATGACATCCATAAATATTCACTACTACAGTAATAAAGTTAACCTGTTATGGTTATAATGTTTGATCATAAAATATGATCAACCCTGTAAGGGGTCTATCCTATTAAAGTCTTAAGAAACTACTAGTCTCACCTTGTTATTGTATTTAACACTTACAAAAGAGTAAGGACTCTATTAGGAGATTTACAAAGATCTATTAAGACCAATTTGTTAGGAGATTTACCTTGATTCAAGTCAGTTAGAATTGATTTAATATCTAACTCTTAGTTTTCTCTGTAAGATGATCTTGAGTCTCCTCCTTGCTAACTAATCCTCTCCTCCAATTTGATAATACTTGTCTTCCATTTTCACTTCACTACTTTAAATAGGCCACTTTCTCTAATAAGTGATAGTAAAACTCTTTCACTAACTTCTTATTTGATATTAGTTGCATATCACTCCTTGTTCACATACATATATTTCATTTTTCATCTCCCCTCTCTCTTACTCACTCACTCTCACACATACATTGATCTAGGTTAAGATCTTTTCTATTTAAAGAGTTCCATAAAGAGTTTTCTAGATTCTTCCATAATAGCATCTCCATCTAAATCATTGATTGCATAACATAGGGATATGTAATCCACATCATTAATGCATAAAACTCTCTATAACAACCTCTATAAATATTAAATGTTCTACAACAACCTATTCATATATTAAAATCTCCTTTCACATCAGCCTAAAATATTTTACCTCATAATCTATTCCATTTCTAACTTTTATGTAAACTTTTTGTTGCTTAGTCTTTACTATTTTTTGATTTTTGAAATTGTTGTCTCTTAGTTTTTATTGTGCTCGACACACACTATGTAACTCAGCACTTGCATGCTTGAAAATTTCTCAGTCATTTTTGAATTTGGCTTGTATAGAAAATACTCATTGACCATAAAATTACTCGACTCCTATAGAGCTTGGTACATACTTTCTTATGTACATGACTCAACCTATATAGAGTAGCTCGGTCATAGTGCTGATCATCTAACACTTCCTTGTAAATGACTAAGTGGTTGACACTAATATACAATAATGGTTAGAGACACCAACAATTGCCTCCTTTGACATTAGTGGTAAAAACATTTTGTCATATTTATATCATTACAACACTATTTTCTAATGATATCTCCCCCTAAGTCTTATGACTTATGTCAATGAATAATGAATAAACAATGTAAAAATGAATATCAAATTCATTTCCCCCTTATTCAAATATATCTCCCCCTTTTTTAACACATTATGTTACTAGTGCTAGGGTTAACTAGGTGGAAGTAACTCCATATTTTTTAATGAATGTCTTGCGAACTCTAGTGATCATGGATAGTGCATGATCCCATATAGTTCTAGCTTCTTCCAAAATGTGATTCTACAACTATAGTCTTGTAGCTAAATCAATTAAACTATCAGCTACTGAAAGATTGTGACCTTCTTGGATAAGATGTTGGGCTACTGTCAACTCTCTCTGTATGGCCTCCAAATGAGCTATCATCACTGCTTGAAAAGAGATCAATTTGGATCTCATATCACTTTTAGATGACTATAGCTCAACCAATGTGCCTTAAGAATTCAATAGACTATTGTAATGATCAATATTAGATCCTACTAACTCTGAAATAATATTTTTGAATTTCTTCATCTCATATTGAATTTGATTTATTTGTGCATGGATATTATTTGTGAACCTTGGCATGTCTAAAAACATATTGTACAAATGGTGTACCTTTTGTATTAGTTCTATCATTCCCTATATTTGTTATTGTAATTGCACTTTCTTCTTGGCAATGGTTATGGAGACTTTTTCCACAACCTTTTTTTCAAATCTTCTTGCAGACCATTTCATCAATTTTTCATTTGACTCCATATTTCCAACATTGACTTGATCATCTATATTTACAAGTTGGTTTATGATTAGTGTTTTTTCGTATAAAAATTGAATGATAGAAGAAACAACAAAAATGTTCTTTACACCATAGAGTACCTGCTTTTTCTTTGTTTCTCTCTTTATCTCTTCTTGCCTTTCCTTCTTTGCCAAAAATTCTTGTAGAAAAATTATTTTCTCCAAGGTGATATTTTCCAAGTCTAACTGTGGCATCTCAAGTATTTCATCCAGACTAACTTCAATATCAAGTGAAACATCTTATATTGTTCTTTTTTTCTTAATGAAGAAGTGTTGCTTCTTGGCACTTCTTTGAGAGTTGGTGAACGATTTTCACCACTCAGTCATGCTTTTGAATTTGTGCTTGAGACAACAATAGTCATACTTGGTTCAGCTTTATTTAACTCTTTATTTTCTTCAATATGAATTGTTGAAACAATCTTACTGTCTACACTTGTTTCTTTCTCTTCACCTTCTGCCTCTATACTTGTGAGCCTTGACTACTTGGCCTCTAGAGTGTCAAGAGTATTAGCATGTACAAGTAAAATTTTGCCTTGTGGACTTGGCACACCTCTTTGATGCTTACAATGATTGTCTTTGTTGCCTTAGTTGATAACCCAAAAATGTTTTTCCAAAGAAACTCATCTTGATGTTGTACAACTTCCATTTTATTATGTAATATCAAAAATATTCTATACTTAGGAACAAATCTTCTCTTATACTATTCCAAAAATGTGTCATGTTGATCGTTTGACAGACTAGGCATAACTCTGACTAATTTGTCAATTCTTTTATTTTTCTCTACTTCTTTTTACTATTGCCATCTTTTATTCAATCCATCATATAGATCATGAGTTATCTTCTTCTCTATTTCACTAGGAGCTAACTTGTAATTTGCAACCATTTCTACCATAGCCTCCCCAATCTTAGTTCTATCAGAATTATCTAATGTATCATACTTTACAAGTCTAAAGCTAGATAATGTTGGAGATCTTCTTAGATCTGCACATACCACTTGTATAGACTTAGATAGCCCTTTAGGTGGTCCTCTAACCAATCTCCTTCTCTTTGTTTTAGGGTTGTTGGTCTTTGTAGCTTTTGCTATTCTTTTCTTTGTAGTCTACTTGGCACTAGCAGTTGTCATGGTAATTGGCTTGTTGGGTGGTGGAGGAGAGAGGGGTGTCACTTCTATCTTCTTCTTATTTCCTTGAACCTTCTTTCTTAGTGGAGTGACAACAACTAGGGATTCTAGCTTGTTACCTTCTTCTTCTTCCTCTTCCTCATCACCACTATATTTTTCCTCATCTTCTCCAAGACCTTGTGTCAACTATAATGGTTTCTTTCCCTTGACTAGTGTGCCTAGTTTTTCTCCTAGGTCTTCAATCATTCTTTTCCTTTTCTTTAGAAGCAATCTTGATATTTATAGTTTTTCTTCCTTTAGCTTCCTCATATCTCCTAAAAGGTTTAGCCTCAACATCTAACTAATCATTCAATAGTGCTTCAATGTTTGCACTTACTACATCACTATCTATTTCATAGTCAAAACTTTGTAACCAAGTCTTTCTCGACTTCACTTCCTACACAAAATTGTTCTCTTTATCTACATGAAAACATATGTCACTGTAATACCTTGTGACTAGTTCTCCAAGTATCCTCATCCTCATTTTCATGATTTCTTAAATTCATCAAAATAATAGTCCATTACACTCTCAAATATTTCTCCCAAATGAGTAATGTACTCATTAATTTGTCTTGTCACTAGTTTGTCTTTCTTTGGTACAACATTGCCAATACTAGGAAAATAATTTTGGATATAAAAGAAAATACATACAATCAGGGATCCAAACTTACAAATTGAATTCTTTTCTTTCCTTATAGATGATAGATTCTCTACAAGTTTTAGTCTTTATAGATTGATAATATCATATTCATGATCCTTCATCACAATCTTTCATGCTTGATCCACTGCCATACAAGGCACATTATTCAACCTACTTGATTGGTAAAATTTGTGAGCTATAACCCTCACTAAAAATTTAATTGGTGGATTATAAATGTTTGCAATGGATAGGCCATGTCCATTCCACTCAGTTCATGTGTTTGCCTCAAATTCCTCTCAATTTAGGTATCACGTGGTTTTCTTCTTGTCTAGAGTTGGATAGCCTTTAACCCTATGAATCATTTTCTTTGTGAATTCTATGGGTCCATTCTATAACCAGTACTTCAGATCATAGATCCTTATCAAAACAATTTTAATCCATTTGATCTTGAAATTCTTCAAGAATTCTAGGGCACAAGTTAACCCTTTCCTTTTGAAAACTTTGAATTTGTCCTTCAAGATTCCTCCATTGCACAACTTCTCATATGCTTCTATGATCTCATAGTGTCCTACTCCAATTTTAAGCATGTAACAAATTCTAACATCATGAACCATAATGACTTTAGGTGATATCAAGGATAGCACACCCATTGAATCTCCTTTCATCACAATTTCTAGAATAGCATGAAACTTTGGTGGAGGAAAAGTGTCACTCTTCACCAATTGAATTATACTAACCTCTTGACTGATTCCAACATTTTTTGAATCTACCATGTTCATTGTTAGGGTTTGAAGTTCTTTTCTTCTCTGGTTTACTCAGTATAGTTCTGATCTTCACTTGTTCAATCTTCTCATCCAAATTGCTTTTGAGATCTATGTACTCATTGCTCAAATTGTCAAATCACTCTATGCTCTTGAAAACTAGTGTGCAAGGTATGAGATAATGTCTTCAAAATTCAATATATATATTCTTTTGTTCATTTAAGGTCTCCATTAATGTTGTGTACTTCTTTAAGTGGAAGCCATCTATCTTGGTTGATAATTATGTCTTTCAAATAGGTCTATGCTTTACAACTTGGCTCTTCCATATCATTCGGTCTCTACCATTCCATTGGTTCTTGATCATTCCTCTTCTGAAGTCTCAATCAACATAGATAGTTTTTATTGACACTCAACAACCTTTCACAATTTTTTTCATAAATGCATCTTTATATATGAAACTATGAAATGTTGGTACATTTACAAGTAAGGAACTAATGTATGATATATTAGCTAATACAATTCCATACATACTTTTTTTGCTTAGTTTGAGATGACATGATCACCTTTTCCATTGGATTGGTTACCTCAGCTCTATTTGTTCCAATAGTTCCATCTTATTATCTCTTTTTCTATTTTGGGTTCATTTATTTCCTAACTTGATCAATTTCTACTTGGACTTTTCTTTTGTCTTTTGTCTAATTTGTTGAATGTACTTTAGTCCTATAATTCTTGCTTACATGTCCAAACTTGTTACATTTAGATCAAGTATTGTTAGGTGTGTAATTCTTCCTCTGATTTACCTAGTAATTTGTTTTCTCTATGATCCACATTCATATGCTCTATGTCTATACTTCTGAGAGTTATAACAGTATCCATAAAATTTGGGTGTAGTTGATGCATTTCTCATTCTTGACTTACACTCATGTATTTGATGTCCTTGTTTCTTACAGTAAAAATAATAACTAACAAACTTAGGTTTAGGGTTTTGCATACCATGTTTGCTTCAATAAATGTTTTCATTATGACCAATTTTTCCACAGTGATAGCATGTTGGTTTGTCCTTTGACTTTGCATTACTCAGTTCTCCATTCTTGGATGATTCTCCTTTCTCAATGCATGAATATCCTGACCCATTAAAATGGCTAGATGACTTCATAAGTTATTTAAAAGACTTCACTTTCTCTTTAGGTTTGTTGAATATTTCCATAGTTTCCTTCTTAGTTTTAGGCTTATTCTTTAGTATGTCTGTCTATGATTTGAGATATGCAATCTCCACATCCGTGTGATTCAATTCCTTATTTGCAAGCATAAGTTGATTCATCATGTCCAGTTGAGTATTTGTGAGCTTTTGAACATCTGATATCCTTTCTTCAAGTTTGGTAGCCATTACCCTTTCATCTTCTTTTTCCATAGTCATATTTTCTTCACCATTTTTTTCTTTTTTTTAGTCACTTCATATACTCTTAACAATTCAATTTCATGTTCTCTTTTCAGTCCTCTTATTTCTTCATTCAAGGGTTTATTATTTTCAAGTAGATATACAAATGCTTTTTCATTTGGATTGATTGATTCAAATAGTCCTTCAGTTACAACTTCTTCATAAATTTTATTTTTTATCTCAATGGAAATTTCCTTTATCCTTTTTAGGGAATCCTTTAGATCTCATCTATCTTTCTCAAGTTTCTGCAATATGAGTTGCATGTCAATCACTAGATTGTCAATAACCTTGTTCAATTTGAAAGCCTCCATCTCCAAGATCTAATCTCCAAGCTATTAAGATTCTCTTTAGAGAAATAATTCTTTGATACCAAATTTTGTCTAATGGATGTATAAATAAGATAAACAATACACTAAGAGGGGAAGGTGAATTAGAATCTTAAACACTTTAAACTTTTCAATCATTCCAATCTATCAATAAACTTCTACATGTAAAAATTATAATGATAACTTGTTGTAATAGGTAAGTATGATCTATTACATGCATGGAAATAAAAATATATCACAATACTTGTTACCTAGAAACCCTCCAAGGTGAAGGTAAAACTTGGGTGATGATGACACCCACACATATTCATTACTATGGTAATAAAGTTAACTTGTTATAGTTACAATGTTTGATCATAAAATATGATCTACCCTATGAGGGGTATATGTTGTTAAAAACTTGGGAGACTATTAGGTCTCACCTTGTTAGAGGATTTAGCACTTACAAAAAACTAAGGACTCTATTATGAGATTTACAAAGATTTGTCAAGACTAATCTTTTAATAGATTTAACCTTATTCAAGTTGGTTAGAACTGATTTAGTACCTGACTCTTAGTTTTCTATGTAAGATCATCTTGAGCCTCCTTCTTGCTAACTAATCTTCTCCTCTAATCCAATAATACTTGTCTTCCCTATTCACTTCTCTACTTTGAATAGGTCACTTTCTCTATTAAGTGATAATAGAACCCTTTCACTAATTTTTGATTTGATATCAATCGCATAATACTCCTTGTTTGCATACATATAATTATTTTCTCATATATCCTCTCTCTTACTCACTCACTCTAGCACAAACATTGATCTACGTTATTATCTTCTTAAAGAGTTCCATAAAGAGTTTTCTAGATTCTTCCATAATAGCCTCTCCATCTAAATCATTGATTGCACAACATAGGGATATGTATTCCATGTCATTAATGCATAAAACTCTATGTAACAACTTCTACAAACATTGAATGTTCAATAACAACCTCTACATATATTAAATGTTCCTTCCATGTTGATGCATCAACTTTCGGTCCCAAAGTCATAACTTTTGTCTTAGATATGGGTTTTGGCTCAAATTTTACAAGCATGTTGAGTGAGGAGGAGTTATTTAGATTTCTAATAGAGCTCAGCTTGATTAATGGTCATTTTGACATTTTTCTAGGAGCCTAAAATATTGTCTTGAACCCCAAAATTGGATTTTTTTTTCTTTTTCTAGTTTTTTAGAAAAAAAAATTTTTAATAAATTTGAAATCAGATTTTTTATTTCATAGATTAGTTGGCAATTCATTTTTCCTTAGTTGGGAGATTTTCTTGGAAAATTTGAGACTTGTAGGATGGGTTTTGAAAATTACCAAAAATAGAAAAATCTATTTTTTCTCAAAAAATTTCCAAATATGATATTTTTTAAAATTGTAATAAGTAGTCATTTTCTTTCATTATAAGGTCGAGTAGGAGTTGGAAAAGTTGAATGAAGAATCTAGCATTCTGAATTTTTTTTGTTGAGTAATTTTTTGATTCATTGTTGTGAAGGGTTTTGGCTACATCATTTGGTATCAAAGACAAAAGATGGTTGGGAAGGAAGAGGAAGAGGAGGAGAAGATGTCACTCCAATGAAAATATTTATGTTCAATATGCAAAGGCAAATTGAATGGCTGAATGAACAAATGGATAATTAAGGAATACCATGAGCACGAGAGGACGAATCAAATGAAGAGGGAAATCGAAGAGGTGCTAATCAAAATGAAGAAAATGAAGAAAAACCCTTGGAAGAGTTGAACTATGAAGATAGAGTGCTTCAAGATTTAAAAGCAAAAAATGATGGGATCAAGATCAAAGTTTCAGACTATGTTGGTAGTCTTAAGCCAGGAGAGTTGATAAACTGGCTAAATGAGATTGGTAAATTTTTTGAATGGAAGCCTATGGTAGAGAAAAAGAAGATGAAGTTTACTTGCATAAAATTAAAATGACATGAAATGATATGGTGTAATCACCTCTAGATATAAAAAACTAGAAAACAAAAGGAATAGATCAAAACATGGAGCAAGATGGAGAAAAAGCTTTAGGAAAAGTTCTTACCCTTGGATTACTTACAAACCCTATTTCATAAGTTAGTACACAAATGAGTTCTATAAGTTATCTATGAGAATGGAGGATCAAGAAGGTGATGAGTAGGTAGTTTCTAGATATATGAATGGCCTTAAATTCTCTATCCAAGATGAACTGGGCATGCATCATCTTAACAGTATGGAGGAAGCCTACCAATTAGTTGTAAAGGCTAAAGAAAAGAAGAATCAACAATAAAATCGGAGGAATAGAGGAGGAAGTAGGGTTCCCTCAACACTATTTCAAGGAGATTCTAACTATGGTTGAGGAGAATCCTCCCAAGGATTCAAAAGAAATATAGATTCCAGGCAAAATCTTGCAAAACAAGAAAGAGGTAAGGGAATTCAGTGAGGACGAGGTTATGGTAGCAGAAGAGGATGGGAAAATCAATGGAGGCCCTTTACATATTTTAGATGTGGAGAAGAAAGACATAGAGCCTTTAAATTCTCAAATTATAACATGCTAGAAATAAATGAAGGGAGACAACCTAGAGTGAACTTGTCTCAACTAGAAGAGGAGGAGCAAGAAGTTTCACAATATGTGGGAGAAACTCTCATGATGAGAAGATCAATCATCATCCCAAAAAAAAATGAAGTTCCTACAAAGAACTTTGACAATTCATAGCTCCAGGCCAACATTTTTAGAATTAGATGCAATTTAGGTGGAAATATATGTCAAAGTATTTTTGATGGGGGTAGTTGTGAGAATATGGTATGTAGAGAAATGGTAGATAAATTAAATTTACAATGTGAGAAGCACCCTCATGCTTATTGTATTGCATGGTTTAAGAAAGGAAATGAAGTAACAACTGATAAAAGATGTTAGGAAATTTTTATAAGGATGAGATATGGTGTGATGTTATCCCTATGGATGCTTGTCATATGTTTTTGGGAACCCCATGGTAGTATGATAGGAAGGTCATGCATGATGGGGAGAAAAATACTCATACAATTTGGAAGGATGGTTCTAAAGTGGTTCTGTTGCAGCTTGAGGATGAAACGAATAATGAAGCCATGTTTTCTACAAGATAAGTTATCAAAGAAATGAAAGTATCATGTTGTTGTTATGAACTAGTACTAAAAAGAGGAGAAAAACAAGAAACTTTTGTGCCACCTAAGGTAATGAAGGTATTGGAGAAGTTTGTTGATGTTTCTCTTGATGAACTACCTGATGGTCTCCCACCCAAAAGAGATATTCAACATCATATTGATCTTATTCCTAGAGAAACTCTACCTAATCAAGTAGCCTATCAATTGAATCCAACACAAAATGCAGAGTTGAATAATCAAGTGACAAAACTGATGCAAAAGGGTCTAGTCAAGGAAAGCACAAGTCTGTGTGTAGTACCTGCATTGTTGACTCCAAAGAAGGATGGAACATAGAGGATGTGCACTGATAGTAGAGAAATCAATAAGATTACCATTAAGTACTGGATTCTTGTTCCTCAAATAGAGGACATGATGGATGAAGTAGTGGGGACTAAGTACTTCAGAAAGATTGATCTCTAAAGTGGCTACCACCAAATTCACATTCGAGAGGGAGATGAATGGAAGACAACATTTAAGATAAGATATGGTTTGTATGAATGGATGGTTATGCCTTTTGGGATTTTGAACACACCAATCACATTTATGCAGTTGATGAATACAGTATTGTGACCTTACATTGGTAAGTTTTTTGTAGTTTACTTTGATCATATTCTAATCTATAGTAGAAGCAAGGAAGAACACTTACAAAACCTGAGGATCATCTTGAGTGTTATAAGGAAGGAGAAGCTCTTTGAAAACTTGAAGAAGTGTAGGTTCATGCAAACTAATTTGACCTTTTTGGGCTTTGTCATTTCTCAAGTTGGTGTTCAAATGGATCCAAAAAAGGTAAGAGAAATCCTAGAATGGACCAGTACTTCTAGTATAATAGGAGTACAAAGTTTTCATGGGTTGGAAACTTTCTACTAAAATTTTATCCAAAATTTTAGTACTATCGTAGCACCCATAATAGACTATACCAGAGGAAGGGAATTCACATGGACAATAGATGTTGAAGAGAGTTTTAAATTCTTGAAGAAAAAGGTAATTGAAGCTCCTATATTGACACTTCCAAATTTTGACAATGTTTTTGAAGCAGAGTGTAGCGCTTCACATGTTGGGATAGGCATTATTCTTAGCCAAGTAGGTAATCATGTGGCCTTCTTTAGCGATAAATTGAATGAAGTAAGAAAGAATTATTCCACCTATGATCTCAAGTTTTATGCAATTATTCAAGCATTAAGATATTAGAGGCACTACCTAGTCCCACATGATTTTGTTCTATTTATTGATCATATTGCTCTGAAATATCTCAACACACAAAAGAAGTTGAATAGTCGACATGTCAAGTGGGTATCTTTCTTATAGGGATATACATTTATCCTTCAACATAAGTCTGGAAAATAAAATTAGGTTATTGATGCCTTGAGTAGGTGTGCTACACTATTAACCACAATGGAAACTGAGGTCATTAGTTTTGATGCTATTAAAGCCTTGTGTGAAAATGATGATGATTTTTGGGAAATTATAGAAAAACTAAAGGCTTCATCATTTAGTAAGTTGGATCATGTGAAAGGTGACTATTTTATATAGGATGGTTACCTCTTTAAGGGTAAACAACTATATATACTAGGCAGATACATTGGCGAAAACATTATTAAAGAATTTCATAGTGGTGGACTAACTGGACACTTTGGAAATGAAAAAACAATAAAATCAGTTGAAGATAAGTATTATTGGCCAAAAATAAAGAGGGACGTCACTAAATATGTGGCAAGGTGCAAAAGTTTTCAAGTTGCTAAAGGACATTCACAAAATATAGGATTATACATACCTTTACCAGTACCCATCGAACCATGCACTGACTTGAGTATGGATTTTGTATTGGGTCTCCCACAAACTCAGTGAGGTAATGATTCTATTTTTGTATCTGTTGATTGATTTTCAAAAATGGTCCACTTTATTTCTTGTAAAAAGACCAATGATGCAACTAGAGTAGCAAAACTATTCTTCTCAAAATATGTTTGTTTAGGCCTTCCAAAGACCATTACCTCTAATAGAGACACTAAGTTCTTGAGCCTTTTTTGGAGGACTATCTAGAGGAAATTAGGAACACAATTACTATTTAGTAGTTCTTATCATCCTCAAACTAATGGACAAATAGAGGTAGCCAATCAGAATTTGGGAAATCTGTTACGCTGCATTGTGGGGGAGAAGCCTAAATAGTGGGACTTGGCATTGCCCTAGGTAGAATTTTCCTATAATAGTTTTGTTAAAAAATCCACCAAAAAATCTCCATTTCAAATTGTCTATCATCAAAACCCTCAAGGTGTTCTAGATCTTGTGTCACTTCCTTTGGGAGATAGAAATAGTGATGATGGAACTTCCTTTGTTGAACATCTTCACCAGCTCCAACAAGATGTCAAATGGAAGTTACAGGATAGTAATGCGAGTTACAAGATTGTTGCAAATGCTACTTAGAGACAAAAAATATTTGTTTTTGGTGACTTGGTGATGGTTTACTTGAGGATTGAATGATTTTCTTATAGGCACATATCATAAATTGAAGAAGAAAAATATTAGGCCTTGCAAAATCATCAAAAAGATTAATGATATTGTTTATGAGGTCAGCTTACTAGAAAATCTTGGCATTTTCCCTATTTTTAGTTTTTCTAATTTATACACATTCCATGGAGATGTTCCCAATATAAATGATGGCTAGGAAGTGAATTAGCAACATCGCCTCCCCCATAAGAAGAAGGAAAAGATTTCCAAAAATTTTGACAAGCATATTACCTCCACAAGGCATGGCCACATAACAGATACCTGATACAGTGGAATGAGTTGCCTAAAACAAAAAGTACATAGTTATCTAAGTGGGAAATAATGTAGTTAGATCCAATAAAATTGCCGCAATTTATAGACAGCCACTTGCAGGAGCTGCATTTCTTTCAAGAAGGGGAGAATGATGCATCAACTTTTGGGAGTCATAACTTTTGACTCAAATATGGAATTTGGCGGAAATTTTATAAGCAGTTGCATGAGGAGGATTTATTTGGATTTTTGATAGATTTTAGCTTGATTGGTGGTTGTTTCAACATTTTTTTAAGAGCCTAAAATATCATCTTCACCTCCCAAATTGGGTTTTTGTGCTTTTTTCCAATTTTTTAAAAAGTTTCTTTTTTGTAATAAATCTAAAATCATAATCTTGATTTCATAGATTAGTTGATAATTCATCTTGACTTAGTTGGGTGCTTTTTCTGGGAAAAATTGAGATTCATAGGATGGCTTTTGAAAATTAGCAAAAATGGAAAAAAAAAAATTCTCATATATCTTCTAAATATGGTAATTTTTGAAATTGTAGTAAGTATTCATTCTCTTTCATTGCAAGGTAGAGTAGGAGTTGGAAAAATTGAAAGAAGAATTTGGCATTCTAAAAAAAATATGTTCTGTCATTTTCTAAGTCATTGTTGTGAAGGGTTTGGGCTACATCACATGTCGGCTTGAAAAATGTTTTACCTCATAATCTATTCGATTTCTAATTTTTATGTAAAATTTTCATTTCTTGTTCTTTATTGTTTTCTAATGCTTGACATTAGTGTCACTTGGTTTGTATTTTGTTTGTTAAACACTATGTAAGTCAACACTTATATGCTTGAATCTTTTTTGGCCATTGTTGACCCTGGCTCATATAAAAAATACTCAATGACCATAAAATTACTCAGCTCCTATAGAGATTGGTACATACTTTCTTATGTGCATGACTCAACCTATATAGAGTAGCTCAGTCATAGTGATGACCTTCTAACTTTGCCTTGTAAATGACTAAGTGGTCAACACTAATAGACAATAATGGTTAGAGATACCAACAATATTAACTATTTTGTATATCTTATTGCTTGGTCTTCATTGTAGACTAAATAAAAATATTAAATTGTAGTTTATTGTCCAAATATAATAGACTTATTGAATGTTAACATTTGAAATGTAAAACACCATAAAACATTCAAACACAAGTTCAACACTATGATTTAATGTGGAAACCCAATTTGGAAAAAACTACGAGCAACATGTCACCACTTTTTCACTCTTCTAAAGTGAGCCCTGTTAGGAGCCAACCCTATCAAATGTTACAATACACATTGTTAAATATGACCTTGTTAAAGCTTTTAATCACCCTATTAGGAGTGGCCTTGTCAGAGGATTTTATAACATTTTATTAGAATGTCACCTAGTTAAAGGATTTACATAGACTTGTTAAGTCCTTAATGATTGTTAGGTCAACCTTTTATTTAAAGGATTTCAATACAAGATATTTACAATTATTAGAAAGAAAATAGTAGGGTTTCATCTATATGATTACAACTCACTTTGTAGTTTTAGATATTTGTTTAGTTCATGTGTTGAATCCCCGATAAGTCTACCTTGTCATCTATGTCCTTGATTTTTTTGGCAACCCTTCAAGAATTCACCCTTCTCTTCATAAAAAACTTAAGACTTATTCTTAGATTTTCTTATCAACCTCAGCATTTTTGCTCCATCTAAATGGAAATCTTTCAAACATGTACATCTTCTTTATTCATCTCCTTGTGCTCTCTCTTTCAATTTGCCTTTGTGCCTCCTTAAATAGATAATTCTAGTCCCTTTTCATTTCCACAATCACTAAAGATCTTAGGTTCTATTATTTGATTCAAAAAATTTATTGTATCTATTCATCTCCATTTCTTTTCTATAAACTTCTTACAATATCCATTCATTAAATATCTTACCTAATCCTTTCATTCAATTAAATGATCCAACATGTCAATCCTTATCTTCAACATGCTTTCCACATCACAATAAATCAATTGAGTTGGTTGGAAATCATTATTTCTTGTAATTAATTAAAATGCTATTCCTTGGCCAACACTAAGCTCTGTCACTTGATCATCACTAAATTTCTTGATCACTATAGAGACTCTAGCTTAGCATCAAGACTGTCACTCAATCGATACTAATGCTCAGTCAAAATTGAATTTTCCTGCCACTTATAGTATCTTGATTGACACTAGTGTCACTCAACATATATACTTGAAAATTTCTTATTCTTTTTCGTAGTTTCTCAATCAAGCTTATACAAATTGTCAGTCTCTTCACATGTCTTCATAATATATACAATCAAATTATCTTTTCAAACTGTGAAGTTAATCAAATGTCCATTGTAGCTTCCTTTTTACAACTCAACATTTTCTCAAGGTGTTTTTGTTATAAGAAAGTTCTCAAATCTTCTTCATAAATCAAATAGATATGACATTTATATCAGTTAGTAACATGCCCCATCAATATATTTGACATCAATGACAATGTAACAATTGTTTCAATTGTAGTTTCCAACAATCTCCCTCTTTGGTATTGATGGAAACACCTCAAAACATCTCAAATTTATTATTGTATGAATAAAAACTCCCTCTTTGTGACCATGCAATCCTGAAGGGTTCACTACCATGCGTAAACAATATCCTTAGCATCATTCTAATTCCCATACATGCAATTACAAATAACCCCTCTAAGTTCTGAGTTCAGACTCCCTCTATCATGTATATTTATTCTTGTTCATTTTTGTAAACTCTCCCTCTTATCTCTTGGATACAATATCTTCCCTCTTCCTCTTTAGTACTTCTATCCTTATTTAGTACTTCTCTCCCTCTTTGATAGCAATGCCAAAGATAGTATCTCTCTTGGCTTCATTTCCTTCATACATCTTGATAATGTAGATAAGTACATGTCAATGCTGAATTTTTTCATCTATATATGATTGATCTATTATGTTATTCTTCTACTTCTTTACTTTACTTCACTACCTTACACACCTCCTAAAGTAGAGCTATCTGCAACAATGTATAATATATTTTGATTAGCACTTTTGATGTAGTGCCTCTTTTCACCTTAAGTGGCATTTCTTAGGGAAAACACCCCTAGTTTACCTCTAAGATATTCATGAGAATATTTAGGTAAGGATTTAGTGAATATTTCATAAATTCGTTCTTTGGTGTGTACATATTCTAACTTTACTTCTTTGTCTTGAACTTTTTCTCTCAAGTAATGATATTTGATAACAATATGAATTGTCTTTGTGGGCATAACAAGATTATTTGATATGTTGATAACACTTATGTAATCACAATAGATAACCACTGGATCTATAATCTTTTCCTTCATCCATTTTAGTAATTGTTTCATCCACATAATGTTTAAATAATTCCCTAAAACTACCACTTACTCATCTTCATGTATTGATTGGGAAATACAATTCTATTTCTTTCTTGTCCACAACACCAATTCCTTTCCTAGAAAGAATGCACCTCTACTAGTTCCTTTCCTGTCATCAATATTTCTTGCCTAATCAGGGTCAGTAAATACCTTTAGTTAAAATATATCACTCCTCTTGTAATAATATCCATAATCTTCTATAGCTTTCATATATCTCAATATCCTTTTCATTTACATAATATGGTTCTCCTTAATATTTTTTGAAAATCTAGCAACTATCCCAATAGCTAATGTGATGCAGGAGCAACCTAGGTTGCACTAATAACCTACATATTTTTTGCTTTTTTAGTTTCTACCAAGTTTGCAGTGGCTACCAAGTTCCTTTGGTTGCTGAGTGTTAGTTTGTAGTGATTGATTAGGAAAGTACTATACATCATAAATTCTTTGGGATTTGAGTCAGTGCCCTAAAAAAATAATTTCAAGCCATGGCTGATGTTGTGGTTGACATGTGGTCGACATATGGATGACATGTTGTAAACCTAAACTAGCATAAAAATACTTGTATAAAAGGGCTTAGGGTTAGGGATTGTTTCATTAGTTGTGATGCAAAAATTTGTTCTTGCGGTAGTATTGAGTTTTAAGGGATTATAGATTGTAATTAGGCTGTAATTACCAGATCGTAATAATATTAGACTTTCTATTTGGTGGACATAGCCTAGGGATTTGGTGAACCACATTAAATCTTGGTGTCTTTTGTTCTTTTCTATGTGATCTATTATTTTTTGATATTGTTTATATTTGCATGTAATTGTTATTTATGTCCATGGTTTAATCCTAACAAGTGGTATCAGAGTGATGTTATTTTTTAGTTAGCCTCTATAGGAAAGTCTCATGGTTGTGTGGGAGTCTCACAATTGAGTAGGAGTGATCGAAAAAGAGCGTAAGCTGAGGGTTGACAAGTTTAATGGGTAGAACTTCTAGTTATGGAAGATGCAAATGGAAGACTATCTTTATCAGAAGGATTTATGGAAGCCGTTGGAAGGAAAAAACAAGAATCAAGGATCTATGTCAAATGACCAGTAGGACCTTTTAGATAGAAAGGCACTTGAAAGCATTCAATTATTTCTAGCACCATCAATGGCATTTAATATTACAAAAGTGAAGACAATGAAAGAGTTGATGAAAACCCTAGCAATACTGTATGAAAAGCCCTCCACTTAAAACAAGGTATTTCTCATGAAGCATTTATTTAATATAAAAATGGTAGAAGGTGGATCTGTTATAGATTATTTAAATGATTTTAATACTATTACTAGTTAGTTATCTTCTATGGGTATCAATTTTGATGAAGAAATTAGGGCTCTCTTGATTTTGTGTTCTTTTCCTAAAAGCTGGAATGGCTTGGTAATGGTTGTGAATAATTCTATTCCTAGATCTAGTACCCTAAAATATGATGATGTAATTGGTGTTATTTTGAGTGAGGAAACTCGTAGGAAATCCTTAGTCGATCTACATCTAGAATTTCTTTAAATGCACAAAATTGAGGTAGAACGACTGGGAGAGGAAGTAATTTTAGAAATCATGGAAAATCAAGAGGAAAGTCAAAGGGGAGGAGGTCTCAATCAAGAGGACCAAATGACTACTGGTATTGTGGGAAACCAGGGCACAAAAAGAAAGATTGTTGGAATTGAAAGAAAAATGAAGGAGATAAACTAGATGGAGACAAGAAGGAAAATGTGGTAAGTAAAAAATCAAAAGAGGATACTTTGCTTATGTCTTTAGAAAGTGTTGATGATTTATGAGTTCTAGATTCTAGTGCTTCATTCCATGCTACATCTCATAGAGGTTATTTCATTGATTATGTCCAAGGGGATTTTGGACTTGTTTATTTGGGGGATAATGAACCCTATCAAATTGTTAGAAAGGGAAAAGTTAATATTAAGTTGTACAATGGGAATCATTGGCTACTATATGAGGTAAGACATGTTCCAAGACTGAGTAGGAATTTAATTTTAGTAGGGAAACTCAATGATAAGGGTTGTGTAGTTACTTCTAATGATAAAAATTGGAAGCTTACAAAAGGTTCCCTTGTATCAGAAAAAGGTGTGAAAGTAGGCACCTTATATCTTTGTACAGGTCATATTTTTCCTTCTACTCTAATTGTTTCAGAGAAAAATGAATGTTTAGGAATAGTTGTGGCTGTTGAGTAGGGAGAACAAATAATTTCCATAAATTCTAGTATAGGTTGTCGAACAATAGACTTGGGCACATGAGTGAGAAAGGTATGAAATCAATTAATTCAAAGAAAGTGTTACTAGGTCTAAAATGTGTTAATATGAATTTATGTGAAAGTTGTGTGTATGGAAAATAAAAGAGAGTGAGTTCTGTAAATACTGGGAAGGAAAACAAAAAGGAGAAATTAGAGCTTGTGCATACAGATGTATGGGGACCAACTCAAGTATCTTCCCTTGGTGGCTCTCATTATTATGTTACATTTATTGATTATACAACTAGAAAAGTATGGATTTATTTCCTTAGATAGGATTCTAATGTATTTCAAACTTTTAAGAAATGGAAATGCTTGGTTGAAAATGAGACAAGTAAGAAATTAAAATGTCTCAGATCTGATAATGGTGGTCAGTATTGCAATCATGAATTTGAATATTATTGCTCCACTAATGGTATTTGTAGATAGAAAACTATTCCAAGGTCTCCACAAAAAAATGGAGTGGCTAAATGCATGAACAGGACTATAATGGAGCGCACAAGGAGCACGAGCTTACATGCTAGGTTCCCCTTACACATGTGGGCATAGGCTATCAATACTATTGTATATTTTATTAATAGAGGTCCCTATACTCCTTTGGGTTGTGGTATTCTAGAGGAAGCATGAACTAGTAAGAAGGTGAGTTATTCTTTTCTCAAGACCTTCAGTTGTGAAGCATTTTCTCACATAGATTCTAAAAATAGAACCAAGCTAGAAGTTAAGTCAAAGAAATCTATATTTGTTAGATATGGCATTAATGAATTTGGTTATAAGCTTTGGGATTTTGAAAATCATAAAATCATAAGAAGTAGGGATGTCATATTCAATGAGAAAGTGTTGTACAAAGATCTGTTGCAGCAACATGAGAAGAAAGAAGATGATTATGTAGTGTTGGATTATACTCCAAAAGATGATGTTCCTGCCATTCCTCATGATGTGAAACAATTGAAACAACAAATACCACACACACCAGTGCATGTTAGATGGTCAGCAAGGCAAATTAGACCTCCAGAAAGATTTTCTCCCTCTTTGTAATCTATTTTACTTACTGATGTTTGTGAACCTGAATTTTATGATGAAGCAGTGGAGATGGATACTAAGATTCAGTGGGAGTCTACAATCAAAGGCAAAATGGACTCTTTGCTGGAGAATAAGACATGAGACTTATGCAAGTTTCCTATCGATAAAAGAGTTTTAAAAAATAAGTGGATTTACAAGTTAAAAGAATAGGATGGAGGTACGAAAATATTTAAAGTCAGGTTATTTGTAAAAGGATTTGCACACAAAAAAGGAATCAATTTTGATGAGATATTTTCTCCTGTTGTTAAAATGACTTCTATCCATACTGTTTTAAGTATTGTGGCTACTGAAGATTTGTATTTAGAGAAATTTGATGTAAAAATATCCTTCCTTCATGGTGATTTCAATGAAGAGATATATATGGCTCAGCCATAAGGATCTGAGGTCACAAGTAAGAAGAGCTTAGTGTGCAAATTGAAGAAAAGTTTATATGGCTTGAAGCAAGCACCTCGGCAATGGTATCAAAAATTTGACAATTTTATACATGAGCACAGTTACACTAGGTGTTATTCAAATCATTATGTCTACTTTAAGATGTTAGATGATCATAGCTACATTATTTTATGTTTATATGTTGATGATATGCTTGTAGCTAGGTCTAACATGGATCATATTAAAGTGTTGAAATGCCAATTAGCACATGCATTTTCTATGAAGGATTTGGGGGTAGCAAAACAAATCCTTGTTATGAAGATTTGTAGAGATAGGAAGAATATGAAATTGATGCTATCTCAGGCTAATTATGTTGAGAAGGTGTCACAACATTTCTCTATGGAGAATGTTAAAGTTGTTAGCACACCTTTACTTGGTCATTTGAAGTTAACTGAGGAGATGTGTCCAAGACACAAGAAGAGGATGATAAGATGTCCAAGCTACCCTATGCTTTAGCTGTAGGAAGCTTGATGTATGCTATGGTATGTACTAGGCCAGCTATTGCAGATGCAAGGGGAGTCATTAGCAGGTATATGAGTCATCCAAGAATTGAGCATTGGAATGCAGTCAAATGGATTCTCAGATATTTAAGAGAAACATCCAATAAGTGTTTACACTTTGGGGGCTCTACTACTAATTTATAGAGCTATGTTGACTCAGATTTGGGAGGGGATATTGATACTAGGTAGAGTACTACAAGTTATGTCTTTATTGTTGGTGAGGCAGTCATGCGCTAGGTTTCTAGGTTACAAAAGGTTAATGCTTTATCCATTACAGAAGTAGAGTATGTTGCTACTATAGAGGAAACCAAGGGGATTATATGGCTTTAGTTCTTCTTGGAAGAATTGGGACATCCACAGAAGGATACTTATTTGCATCTAGATAGTCAGGGTGCCTTTCATCTTATGAAGAATTCAGCTCTACATTCAAAGACAAAACACATATAGTTGCGATACCATTTTATTTGATCAATTTTTGAGGATGGACAGCCAAAGTTGGACAAGATACATACAAATGAAAATCCAACAGATTTTTTTACAAAGGTAGTAACAAGGGAGAAAAAAAACTCCTCTTTAGCTTCAATTGATCTTCTAGACTACACATGAATAAAAAAATAGTAGAGTCTAGGGTGGTTTGATCTAATGGGAGCCCCATGTGGTAGTGGTATTGCTATAGGATTAGTCTCCAAATGGAAGATTTTTGTCTAGTGTGGATTCTAATCAGTCCCCAAGTGGGAGATTATTAGTTTGTGGTGACTGATCAAGAAAGTACTGTACATCATAAATTCTTTGGGGTTAAGGGTAGTGCCTTGAAAAAAAATTGGGCCATGGCTGATGTTGTGGCCAACATGTGCCTAACATATGGCCAACATGTTCTCACCCTAAAGCGGCATAAAAATACTTGTATAAAAGTGCTTAGGGTTAGGGATTGTTTCATTAATTGTGATGCAAAAATTGGTTCTTGCAGTGGTATTGAGCTATAAGGGATTATGGATTGTAATTAGGTTGTAATTGTTGGATCATAATAATATCATACTTGCTATTTGCTGGAGGTAGCCTAGGGATTGGGTGAACCATGTTAAATCTTAGTATCTTGTGTTCTTTTCTGTGTGATCTAGATTATTTTCTAATATTGGATATATTTGGATGTAATTGTTATTTTAGTCTGTGGTTTAGTCCTAATATTGAGTTCCTTTGGTTACCAAGTTCCTGAGGTTACCAACTTCCTTTGGTTGCTGAGTTCCTTTGGTTGCTAAGTTGTTGAGGCTTTCAAGTTCTCCTAGATGTCAATTTCACATTGTTGCTGAGTTCATGAGGTTACCAAGTTCCTTTTGTTGCCAAGTTCCTAAGGCTACCAAGTTCTCTTGGATGTCAAGTTCATGTGGTTTCTAAGTTCATTTGGATGTCAAGTGCAAGTATTTCATGGAGTCTTCATTTTTTGAGTTGTCTATGTGCAATTTCTAGCTAAGGTCAACCTTTGCATTTAATTTTGTGATAGATAACTGTAATGAGCTAACTTGTGGCCTATCATAGCATCTATTATGAGAGTTTATTTTTCTATAATTGCAATAAGCTGACTTATGGCCATGCATACATATTTAAGAGGTCTTGGTCTAAGTCTCAGGCATAGATCTTAGAGAGGATAGAAAGGATGTGAAATTTGATCATTGAACATTGGAATTGAATTGATACATGTGGTCACAACCCAGAAGGCCTTACAGATGGGCATGTAATTGATCATTAATGAATATATGAATGAAAGCATTTTATTTCTCTATCTCCCAAGTTGTTTGTATTTGTTGTTATTTTTGCTGTGTTGACTTTGTACAAGTGATTTCGATAGCTGGGTCTACCCTTGGCCCTAGTTTTTCTTTCTTCCCTACATCATAATGTAATGTTGGGTCTACTTTGAACAACATATTGCAATTTTCTAATAATTGACACTTATAGTGCTTGGTTCACATAACCAAATTCACCAATTTTAGATAACTTATGTCCTGTAGACATAGGTGTGCTCATTGGTCTTGATTTTTCCATTTCAAAAATATTTAGTATCTCCTTGATATATTTAGACTTAGTAAATGAAAATACTAGATTCCATTTGGTATACTTGTAAATCAAGAAAAAAATTAATTTCAGAAAACATTTTCATTTCAAACTCCTTCATTTCATCCAAAAATTATTTGCATAATGTTTGTTTTCCTCTAAATACATTGTCATCAACAAAGATTTAAGATAGCAGTGTCTCATTGTTCTTACCAATATTCAAGTATAGATTATTGTTATCATTTTTCCTTTCAAAACCAATCTTTACTAGGTAATTATGAGGTCTTTCATACCATGCTCTTGGAGCTTGTTCCAATAGATATAGAGCTTTGTGCAATTTACATACCATATTATTCTTGTGTGGGTCCAAAAATCCTTCAGTCTGTTATATGTATACTTCTTCCTTGAGTATACCATTCAAAAATGCAAATTTGACATCCATCCAATATACCATAAAGTTTTTGTAGGGTGAGTATGCAAGTAGAGTTTTGACTCCTTCCAATCTTACTAAAGGAGAAAAAGTTTCTAGAAAGTCAAGTCCTTCTTGAGCATATCCTTTGTCTACCAATCTTTTGTTGTTCTATGTAACTTCACCTTTTTCATTTAGTTTATTTCTATGAACCCATTTTGTTCGAATAATATTTTTTCCTTCAGTCTAGGAACTAGGGTCCAAGTGTTTTTATTCTCAATTTGTTCAATTTCTTCATTTATTTCATAAATCTAATCTTCATTATCTAGTACATCTTCCACTAGTTTGGGTTCAAATTCATAAAGTAAGCATGTTACTAGATTCTCCATCTCCAATATTTATTAATGTTTAGGATGTCTTCTTACATACTTAGCTAGAACATGTGGTCTCCTCTATTCTTCAATTGGTTCATCTTGAAAACTAATCTGAGGCTCATTATCTCTTTCTTGTCCAAGTTCAAGTTTAGGTTCATCATGCTTGGCATTATCTACCTGATGGTCAGCATTTTCTATCTGTGACTCAGCATCTTCAATGTGGTGCTTGGCACCCAGTATTTGCTACCTGACAACATGTTGTAGTGCCTCAGCATTCCCTATCTACTAGGAAACCATAAATTTGTTTTCCTATTTGGTAGGAGTTCTTGGAGCACCATTATCCACATATATGAATGTAGTGTAATATTTGGGTTCTTTCTTAGATTCATCGTCATTTCTTTCTACAGATTCATCAACTTTAACATTTGCACTCTCCACAACTTTATTAGTGTTACAATTTAAACACGTATAAGCTTTGCTCTTGGTGGAGTATCCTAGGAATATACATTCATCACTCTTAGCATCAAGTTTTCCATTTCTATTATCTTTAAATATGTAGAATTTTCTTCCAAATATTTTGAACTATTTTACATTAGGAGTATATCATACCATAGTTTGAAATGTGTAGCATTTGTACCTTTCTTGACTTGCACTCTGTTCAATGTATAGACTGACGTACTAACAAATTCTTGCTGATATTTTTTTGATAAATTCTTCTCCTTGGTCAATTTTCTAGCACACTATATGATTGATGTGTTTCTCCTTTTAGGTACTCCATTCTGATGAGGGGTCCTTGGTGTTTACATATGTCTCTTAATTTATCTATCATTGTATAATGTATTGAAGTCATTGGAAATGAATTCACCACCTCTACCAGATCTCAGAAACTTCAAACTCTTCCTTGTTTATTTTTCAACTCTAGCTAAGTATGACTTAAATAACTAAAAAGCATCATATTTATCTTTGAGAAACATCACACTCATCATCCTTGAGTAATCATCAAAAAAATTAATAAAATATTTATCTCCACACTAGATTTGAACACCAATAGGTCCACAAAGGTCAGTTTGAAGCAATTTTAGAATATCACTGGATGTGTATGTTGTGCTCTTGAAACTAAACTTTGTCATTTTTTCCAATTGACATTGTTTACACATAGAATTGTTAGGATTCTTTAGTTTTTGCAACACTTTTACTTTCTTCATTTTACTAATGTTCACCAAATTGTCAAAATTTACATGACATAAACTTTTGTGCCATAACCAAACATCTTATTGTGCAAACACACATGTCTCACCAAATAAATCTAGATAGAACAAGTTACCTCTTGTCTGATCACCACTTCCAATTATCTTTCCATAAACATCATATATCTTGGTCATCCTGTGATGGAATTCAACTCTATATCCTGATTTGTTTAATTGTGAAACACTCAACATATTATAGTTAAGTCCTTCCACCTAGTAAACATTGTCACACTTGATTTTGTCATTCAATTGAATAGTCCCTTTAACTTTCACAATACATGGAATCTCATTACCAAATTTTAACACAACCACCCTTGTATGGTCCAATTTCCTCAAATTTGTTTCTATCACCAATCATATGATTAGAGAAACCACTATTAATTATCCATTAGTCACATTTTTCACATAAGAAATTAAAGTAGTTTTGTAATTTTCATTAGAATCTTATTTCATAGAAACATAGACAACTTCACAAACATTACTTTTAGATTTAGGCTGAATTTCTTCTTCAACAATGTAACATGATTACTTACCTTTTTCATCCTTGTTCTTCTTGTAATCTCATTCATCTCTCCTTCCTTTGTACTTGCTTTCCTTTCTCTCATCTTTGTCTTCCTTGTTAGGCCATCTTGCAAAAATATGACCAACCTTGATGCATGAAAAAAAATATAGGTAGTTTACCTTTATATTTACCTCTGCCTCTTCCAAATATTTTTGCAATAAGTGCTTCAAGTTTAACAATTTCATCATCAAATGTGTCATTGTTACTCTTTACATGCTTTCCTTTTCTTTTGCTAAGAACCAATTGTGACTTAAAAGCATATTCAATGGTATTTGGTGTGTAATTATCAAAATTAGACATCTCAAAAGTAGTAAGTCTACCAATCACACCTTCCAAAGTCAATTTATTACCTAGAGTGCATCTCAACTCTTGTATTGCAGATACCCTAATGACATATACATGAAGTAGAGTTATCAATACCTTTTTTATTATTGTTTCATCTTTAATATTTCCATTTGCACCTCAAATAGCATTGGCGACATCCTTGACTCTTGTATAATATTGTACTATATTCTCAGTTCTTTCATTCTCATAACATCAAATTTACCTCTTAGGCTCTCTAATTTGGCTCTTAAGACATTGTCATCTCCTCCATTTATGGTCTTCAATTTGTCCCACATATATTATGCACTGCCACAATATTTTATGTCATTGAACTCAACATAGTTTAGGGCTAAAGAAATCTCCAACATTGCTTGATTATGTTCTTTCTTTTCTTTAAATTATTGAGCAGTCAAAGGAATAGTTGTTATCTTCACATATTCATTGTCCACAAAGTTTATTGTAGTATCAATAATACTAGATATGTGTAGCCTCATCATTGTTTTCTATGTAGGAAAGTTCTCCTTGTTCAGCTTTGGTACCTCCCTTTTATGAGTCATGATCTTTAGCTTTGAATACATTCAAACTTCTCTTTATAATTTCCAATTGCTTTGATACCAATTGTTAGAATGTTTAGAATAACTAAAAGGGGGGGGGGGGGGGATGAATTAGTTATTCAAAGTCCATTAGCACCAACTGAAAAATCAAACACTTAAACATTAACCATAATTTATATCCCTCACCTTGGTCTCTACTATAGATTGAATAACAATTTTAACTTGTAGTTTACTATCTTTATGTAAAAAAATTTGTTGAATGTAAACATTTGAAATGTAAAACACCATAAAAAATTCAACAAAAGTTTGAGACTACGATTTAATGTGGAAGTTCAATTTGAGAAAAAACCACTAGCAACATGCCACCACTTTTTGACTCTTTTGAAGCGAGCCCTATTAGGTGACAAACCTATTAAATGTTACAAATATACACTGTTAAATGTGACCTTGTTAAAGGATTTAATCACCCGATTAGGAGTGGCCTTGTTAGAGGACTTAAGAACATTCCATTAGAATGTCACCCAGTTAAAGGATTCACATGGAATTGTTATGTCCTTAATGACTTTTAGGTCAAGCTTTGATTAAAAGGGTTTCCATACTAACTGCTTACAATGATTAGAAAGAAAACAATAGGTTTTGATCTATATAATCACAACTCACTTCGCAATTTTAGATCTCTATTCAGTTCATGTGTTGAATCTCTGATAAGCCTTCCTTGTCATCTCTATACTCAATTTGCTTGGCAACCCTTCAAGCTTTCACCCTTCTCCTCATAAAAAACTTAAGCCTTCTTCTTAAATTTCTTTATTAACATTAGTAAATTTGTCCCATCTAACTAGAAATCTTTCAAACATACACATCTTCTCTATTTGTCTCTTCGTGCTCTCTCTTTCAGTTCGCCTCTATGCCTACTTAAATAGATAATTCTAGTCCTTTTTTGTTTCCACAATCACCATAGATCTTAGGGTTTATGACCTAATTCAATAGATTCCCTATATCTATTTATCTACATTTCTTTTCTAGAGACTTCTTACAAAATCCATTCATTAGGTATCTTACCTAATCCTCTCCTTGAATTAAAAGTTCCAATGTGTCAATCCTTATCTTCAACATGCTTTCCTTATCCCGATAAATCATTTGAGTTGGTCTGAAATCATAATTTCTGGCAATCAATTAAAATTTTATTCCTCGGCCAACAATAAGTTTTGACACTTAGTCATCACTAAGTTTCTTAGTCTCTATAGAGCTTCTAGCTTGGTATCAACATTTTCACTTAATCAATACTGATGCTTGGTCAATATTGATGCTTAGTCAATACTATTTTTTCTTGCCACTCACAGTAGCTTGATTGACACTAGCATAAACCAATATATACTTCAAAACTTTTTAATTTTTTTCTCAGATTCTTGGTCAAGCTTATGCAATCTATCACTCTCTTCACATTCTTCATATTATAAACAACCAAATTATCTTGTCAAGGTCTAAATAATCAAATGTTCATTGTAGTTTCCTTTTCTTAGCTTGACCTTTTCTCTATAAGTTGGGAGGTTTTTTTTATGAGAAAGTTCTCACATCCTCTTCATCAATCAAATAGATATGACATTTAGATCAGGTAGCAACATGCCTCATCAATAGATTTGACATCAATGCCAGCATAACAATCATTTCAATTGTAGTTTCCAACAATACATTGATATTTTATGCATGTATGTGTGTGTGTGTGTGTGTGTGTGTGTGTGTGTATGTATGTATGTATGTATGTATGTATGTATGTATGTATGTATATGTATATATGTATATATGTATATATATGTATATATGTATATATGTATATATGTGTATATATGTATATATGTATATATGTATATATGTATATATATGTATATAGATATATATATGTATATATGTATATATATGTGTGCGTGTGTGTGTATATATGTATATACATATGTATATGTATATGTATATATATGTGCATATATACATGCCTATGACATGGGTGAACCCACAATAGTGGGTTACACTTTTTTAGAGGAAGAAATTCATCCAAAATCATGAAAGACAAATTTTTGGCCAGAAAACTCTCAATAGAAATTAATCATATAGATTCAATAGAAACTATAAAAGTTTCGATTGTAATAACTTTTGAAGGTAATTTCAATCAAAATTAATTAAACAAAAAAATGGGTCCTAAATAGTTTCTATAGAAACTATCTAGGCACAAAAAAATGGCCTTTAGTTTCTATCAAAACTAAATACAAATAGTTTCTATTGAAACTATCTAAAAACTTTCGATAGAAAGTTAATTTCTATCGAAACTACCAAACTAGATGTATTTTACAAAGTCTATAATATTTGCAGTTGTTTTCATGGCTTTCAGGCTCAATCGCTAGGTCCAGATGGAGCACTAAAGACATCATTTTTGCATGACACAAGTACTCAAAATGAGCTTTCTAATGAATATGGATTTGATGCATTTTGATTTTCTTAAGTGTACATTTTTTTACATGAATTGAATAGAGGTTCGTTATAAAAAAATAAAAACCTATATATTGAACATTTAGGGAAAAGTAGTAACTAAGAGAACAAAAAAATTTAAAATTGACTATGGTCTCCATATTCGATTCCTCTTTCAATAAAAAAAGAAAAAAAAAATTTGAAATTGGGTAAATGTATAATAAGTTACATGTGTCAAAAGTCATGTATGTCCAAATTAGTGCTAGGTCAACTTTAGGCTCTTATAAAATTTGAAATAATAAGGATAAATACATAAAATCAACCCCATTTTTGTTATGGGTGTTAACAAACTAAATTCAAAAGAATCACATTGATATCCATTGTAGAAAAAAAGTTATGTGTGTCAAAAATAATGTCACTTTTTAAAAATTGGGTTTTTGATAACATACTAATTTTCATGGGAGAAAAATTAATTCAAAGAAATAAGTTCAAAAAAAAGTTATATATATTTAGAATCTACACAAAAAATTCTAAAAGACTCTAATTTACATCATCTTCAAATTCCTAACCATTAAGCATCTGAAAGTGAAAGTTTTCTTGAAAAATCATAGTTTAGTATTAGTTTAGGCATATATGTGTATAATATATTTTTTAGGACATAGACATATATATTTATATATCTAAATTTATATATATTTTACATTTCTCATTATATATATATATATATATATATATATATATATATATATATATATATATATATATACGTGTATATTTATATTAAAAAAAATTTTAAAATCCAAAATATTCTTAAAAAATTAAATTATTTAAAAGCTAAAACAATGTACATATTTTGATAGTCAGTGAGATATTGTCAGGCTCTAATTGAAACTCCCATGATTCACAGTGCAAGTGATTGTAGGGATTTTAGAGATTTTAAATTTAACACAACAAATTTTAATCAAAATTAAATAGTAATTTTGATCAAAAGTCCCTTTTGATTGAAAGTGCCCTATTTTGATACTTTCATTTGAAAGAAAGGAACCTTTGATTAAAAAAAATGGGGATTTCTATCAATCCGCCAAATGAAAATTTAATTTCTACATGTTCTTTTGAGTGTTTCTTCCTTCAAAAATGTGTAATCCACTATTTTGGGTTCAATTGTTTTATGGTGGGATATATTTATATTCTATTGTAGAATAGGAAATTTAATCTTTCTTCTTATTTAACAAAGGTACTAACCTTTCTCCAAAGAAAAATGCTCCTCAACTAGTATTTTTTTTCTATCATCCACTTTTCTTGCTCAGACAGCATTAGTATAAACATACAATGTGAAATCATTAGATTAATCATAACATTAACCAAGTTTTAATGTTCCTTTCAAATGTATGAAAATATTTTTACTATTTCAAAATGTGCATCTTTAAGATGTGCTTGATATCTTGCTACAATTCTAATCATATTAGCAATATATAGTCTTGTATAAGTCAAATATTGTAAGCCACTAAAAAATGGTTTGTACTATACTTGTGTAGAATTAGGTGAGTCATCCTTGTTAGAAAAATTGAATCCTATAACCATGTGGTTTTTAATTATCCATGTCAGATCTTACAAAAAAAAAAAATAAGATACTCAATCTAAGATAGAAAAATATAATATTTAGTCTAATGTTATTTTTAACCCAAAAATGTATTTCATCTTTAACCAATCATAAACATGTCAAATTCATTTTTTATCTCATTAGAAAAAAATCATTACTTGTCTCATCATTTTGATGAAAAATAATATAATCAATAACTACTTCAATTATAAATAAACCATCAAAATTAGTTCTCAAATACATGTTACTATTTGCATTACCTTTCTTAAATCCCAAGCTCAATGAGTTTTAATTCAATGTTGTATACCAAGCTCTGGATACTTTCATTATCCATATAATGACTTATTTAGCTTGTATACCACATATTTCTCTTTACTTAATGTAAATCCATCATATTGTTTAATATAGACTTCTACCTCAAGTTTTCTATTCAAGAAAGCTAACTAAGCATCCATCTAACAGACTTTGAATTTTTATTTATTTATAAGATAAAAAACATTTTACAACATCTTATCTTTCTATAGGCACAAATTTTACTTCAAAATATATTCCTTCGTATTGTGAACAGCCTTTACATACCAATATTTCTTTGTTCTTCACAACTTCACCTTACTTATTCAATTTATTCTAAAATATATATTTCGTACCTATAACATTCTTATCTTTAGGCTAGTGACTAATTCTCATACATTTTTCTTCTCAAATTGTTCAAGATCTTCTTTCATTGCATTTATCCAAAATTCATCCATGCATGTTTTGTCAATAGTCTTAGATTCAATATTTGAAAGAAAAAAAATTTCATCTCTTACCTATCCTCTTTTCATTAATTGTCTTCTAGCATCACCAAAGATATGATTATTAGGATGGTACCTTGCAACATGCATAGGTGTTCTTCTCTCTTCTCTAGGTTTTTCAATATGTTCCTATATTCCACCATCCATTTCAAAGAACAACTCTTGCTCTATATTATAATTTTTCACTATTCTTTGACTTGTACTAGCTTGATTTTAATCATCATCTAAATCATATTCAAATGTTCTTTCCTAAAGCTGAAATCTCTCATCAATTCTAACATTTTCACTTTTGACAATCTTCTTTAGTCTTAGAATATAATATATATCAGCTTTACTCTTATTTGAATATCTAAGGAATATGCCTCCATCACATCTAGGACCAAATTTCCCTAACTCATTTTCTCTTTTGATATAACATATCCTCCACAAAAATTTAAAATATGCAATAGTAGGTATATGACAAAAAAAGAGCTTATAAGGTGTTTTTCCTTACCTAATTTTAACTTTATTCATATTGTATATTACAAAATCAATGTCTTGTATCCAATGTACTATTGGAAATGTAAGGATAACCTAGGTGAGTGAGAGGGAGGGGCTGAATCAAGAACCAAAGAAACTTTTAACTCAATTTACCAATTAATCCTTCATAAGCTATTTTAATCTAATTGCATACATGAAATACTGAAAGTAATAAAACATTCATAGTACTTCACACAATATTTGGTAACCCAAAAACCTTCAAAATAGAAAGAAAATTTGGGTTGGGGATTATGCCCACAAGCTTTAGTACTATATTATTAAGTTAGCCTGTTAAAGCTTACAATTGATCACTTCTAGTGATATGCCTTGTTAGGAGCAATAAAGACTATTAGGTCCACCTTGTGAAAGGATTTATACAATACAATTAAGTATGCATTGGCTAGGAGATTTTTCATAGAACTATTAAGTCCACCTTGGATTTGATTGATACACTTGCTAGGATGATTCAGTGGTTGATCTCTAATCTGCAACTAGGTTTACTGAATGAGATTACTTTGATGTAAATTGATCACCTTGTTGTGATAGATAAGACTCTTCTTTTCCATATAGTACTTGCAGCCTTCATCTTCTAATTCACACTCTTTTGCATCACAGAAATATATTACATGTATACCAATTCAATCAATTACCTTTAGGAGTGGGCTACAACACCAAATTTAATAATATTCACTAGGTCATCTCACTACTGAAACTTAGGTTCTAAAGACCACTCGAGTGATGTTCTGACACTTGGCAACATTGTCAACTTGGCAAGCTCTGGCACTCATTTAACACTAGTGCATGGTCTACATTCATCACTTAGGAGCTAGTTAGCACTAGGTGACTCAACGAACATTAAAGAACTTGATAGACACTGAAGGGCTCAGTTGACACTACAACTTGGTCAACACTGCCTTCCTTCTATTTGGTTATCATGTCTAGCTTGGTAGACATCGATAATCTTGGTTAACACTATAGATCTCAGTTAACTTTATTCCTCACATGGTTTACACTGATGAGCTCGGTAGACTCTACGAAGCTCGGCTTGCACTACTTTCTGGTTGTGGATCTCAGTAGACTCTGTGAAGCTTAGCTTACACTACATTCTATCTCTAAAGCTCGATAGACTCTTCTTTCTACATGTGGAGCTCAGTAGAAATGTAATCAAACTAATTAAGTATTTAGTCACTAATTGAAAAATGATTTTACCATAATGTCAACATGTACATGCGATACCTTACCTTTTATGTAACATCACTCTAGATGCTTCACTCATTATTATTTCTCTTCTTTTTGTTATACCATTCTTCTATGGTGTCATAGGTGTTGAAACTTGCATGTTAATACCATTATTCACAAAATGCAAAAAAAAATTGAAGTAAACTCTTCGCCTTTATCATACCCCCAACATTTTATTCTTACACATGATTCATTCTCAACGTTTTCCTTGAATTTCTTGAACTTATTAAAAGCTGTAGATTTTTCTATTAAGAAAACAACCCACAACATTCCCATGAAATAATTAATGAAAAGAATGAAATACATGTCAGTATAGAAAGTTATAGTCATTATAGGTTCACAAAAATTGTGTGAACAATCTCCAACTTTTTTGAATTAATAAATGTATTTTTCTTGGAAAAGTGTTCTTTTGTTTAACTATCACACATCCCTTACATGTCATGTTAGCATGTTTCACAATCTTAGCTAAATCTTTGAAAAGATTAGAATTGTTCATCATTACTATATTATCAAAGCTTATGTAACAAAATATTCTATCTGATAGCCAATTGTCATCAATCTTTGCAACAAGATAACTAATCTCATCAATTGTTTTCCTTTTGCCACCCATGATGTAGGGACTTTCAAGAGAAAGAAGAACCAAATATCCAATAAATAAAATGAAAAAAAGAAAAGTTCATGAATAAGGGGATTTCATGACACATCATAATAAAAGAGGGCCAAATCAATGAGCCATTGCTCAAAAGTATTCAAATTAACATTCCTTGTAATAATTGTGAATAGAAATTTTAATACATTTTGTAATTTTATCATTATTCCATACTACATTATGATTATAGATCACAATATTTTTCTATTCTATCAACAATATAGTTCTCGTCATGATATATACAAGTAACCATACATTAAGAAAATAAAAAAAGTGTGTTAATATTAATAAGAAATAAAGTTTTGATGCTACAAATATGGGTATACTTTCTTTTTAGATGATTAATTATATTTAGGGAATTGCATTTCAACTATAACTTTGTAAATCCATTGGAGAATACCATCACGAGACCAATGCAACTGTGTAAGTGTCGACATAGTTTTTGTCTAGAAACCCAGAGTGGGGCACAACAAGAGACAAACCTACCATTACGATCACAAATCACTCCCCCACAATCACTTCCAAGATTTGAATTTTAATTATAGTGTTGCTTTCATTAATTTTTGGTATTTATTTATCATTTGATTTTTTTATTTTTATTTTGTATGTTGGTGGTTGTGAGTAGATAGAAAAATATATTTGTTTGTACTTCTAGATTATATTATGCAATTACAAATATATTCACATAATATTATTAGCTCACATAATTATAGTTTATTACTATTATTAGATTAATGTGTATTATATAATTGGTGATTGAGTGATACCTCTATTTATTTTTATAGTTTTCTTCTTACATTTAAGGAGGTCCTCTCTCATTTGACAAATTAAAAATTTAGAAATTTGTAGTAAAGTATATCACTTTTTTTTTTTTCTAAATGATTAAATGTTTGTGACTCTTATTTTATTTATTCCATTTTTTTAAATAATAATTACTAGCTACACATTCTAAATACTATAGTCCAAGTTAGACTATACAATTTATTTCATATGTTAAGGAAATAATTAAAGATGCTTTTATGCTTAATCAATGTATGTGCAAATCTATTTTTTAATATATTTCACGCACCTTTATATTATCTTAAAATTTGTTATTTTATTTTTTTATGTTTAAATTGTGGACAGTGTGCATTGACTTAGAATCAAACTAAATAACTTAATTTTCCTTGAATAATTTATTTTATTAGATTATGGTAAACGATATATAGAAATAAAGATTTTTTAGTTATTTAAATTGTACAAATAATTTCTATTATATTATGCTAAATGATATAGAAATAATGATTTTTTATACTAACGATAAACTTCTCTCCATCCTTAACATATTATATATACACTTAGCATCCCGTACTCTTAAAGCGCTGCAAATAAGCAACACCTTTGATGGAGGCCTGTACCTCATTACATTGCTTCTTATTTGATGGAGACTATCAAAGGCTGACATTTCAAGCTGGACATCTATTTGGTAGGGACTCTTACCATCATATGAATTAAGAAGGTGCCAAAAAAACTCTAGAATCATCTGTCAAATATCTGCACTCGACATGCATGTTGAATTAGTACAAATTAAACATGTATTTGTGTTTTGTATCCAACTTTTGACGTACCCAATTATAATTGCAATGTCAAATGATTTTCAGAAATCTAAACCAGTTTTGAATGAGCTACTGTAAACAAGACTTAGTTGCTCAAATGTAGTTTAGTTAATTGTTAGACTGCTATAGGATCTGATCATGCTTGCAAAATACGTCTTAATATAGAAGTTAAACTTTCATTAGTCCTTAGCACGCAATCAAAACTAAATGAGTGGGTTTCACATAGATATATAGGACCTATGACAAATTTTTAATTCAATTATGTTTACTTTTATATTTATAGTCATACTTAATTATCTATCACCAGAATTAATAGAAAATAATAAGATTACATCAACACTATTGTATCTAGAATTGTCAAGTGATAATCGCTATAGACTGTCAATATCTAATATCTATATCTTACCATGTAAACTAGAATTCTATTCTTGAGAGAAGAAATCTCCTCAATTTTCGATTTAGAAAGTGAAAGCAAAACATAAAATGTTTTGTACATTGATAAAGAACCTATTCGCTCTAAAATCAATTTAGATGCTCCAGTTGAATATTTAGAAAGCTCTCCCCTACCTCTTGAACGCAAGCACTTAATGCATGGCAGCCATGTTTTGTACAACTAACTGCATTTTAATAATGTTCTCCAAAGAAATTTCAAAATGTCACCTTCCCAAACCATTGCAGTCCATCCCAAAATGAGACATTTTAAAGTTTATGACAAACGAAGATGAATTTCAAAATGTCACCTTCCCAACCAGATGCAGTTTTTAAGATCGAACCCTCATGCACACTAGTAGAGGTAAATAATAATTGAAATCATGAGAACAATCTACTACCAAAATAATAATAAATTGCATGTTTAAAACCAAACGCACAATCCAAATCGTATGAAATCAAGCTTCAGTTTTATCCATAGTCAACCTATTTGTTCTGCATGATCAATAAAAAATAATAACTTAAAAGTGATAAATCTGAAAAAATATCATGGGTCATTAGAATCACATCATTTCTTACCATGAAATCTATGGTTAGAATGAGATCCTTCATGACCAAGTACTACTTAGAATAAATAAATATACTACTACAAAAGGACTGTAGATGAAGTTTCCTCTTGCTCTTATCAGACTAACTCAGTGAACTTGACAATCTTCAACTTATTTGGAAAACTAAGAATAAACACAGCTTTATGATCATGTTTGGATCCTTTTAACACTTAGTTTATTCTTAGACTTGGGTTCCATGAAAAATTTGAATATTACCAAATTTTTCAGAGCTAATTTGTGACTAGCATTAGGAGTCTTCATCATTACTCTTTTGCTAGCAGCATAATTATTTATGCCAAGTAGCTCTAAAGCCATTGCAATGGTTGCTGGTTTCACAATGGCGGTGGTATAATCTGATTGTATTCTTCTTTCTGTCCATTAAGCTATAGTGTGAAGAAAAGTCTAGAGAAGTGTGAAAATTATTGTAGTAATTTTCTTTAATGATAATTTGAAGGTGCTTTTTTTCCCTTCATCTACACCTTTGTTTGGTCTCTTTCCTTTTTTCTATGGTATTTTCCTTATTGGTTGATTGAACAAATATTATTTTATAAATTCTAAGAAGGGAATTAGATTTATGTACTTAAAGTTGCTTAATATGATAAGATCAAATTAATTATGTTTTAATATTTTAGAAAAAAAATTTCAATAGACATGGATATATAGAGTCAATTGAATTATTAGATTTAACAATGTAATTTGAGAGAAAAATAGAAAGTGCTCTTTAATTTTTGTTACTTGTAAGATAAATAGAAAGTTGGTAAATAATTTTAATAATAGATTATTATTATAACAATAAAATTTATATTTATATATATGTATGTATGTATGTATGTATATATGTATAAGTTTTAAACGATGACTTATAAGCTACAAAAAGATCAAAGAGTAAAATATCATGCATCAAAAATCACTTGGGCATCCTAACTGATAAACCAAGTGAAATTGTGGATACCTTCGTAGATTCCTTTCAGAATATTTTAAACAATTATGAAGGATTGAATAGAACAGCCCAAGATAATCTTCTTAAGGTAATCCCAAAAATCATCACATCCGAAGATAATAAGGTTCTAAATAAACCTATTACCTTGGAAGAAGCTAGGATGGTAGTCTTTGATATGAATCCAGATAAATCTCCTGGTCCAGATGGTCTTTAGGCCTTCTTTTTTCAAAAATGGTGGGACATGATAGGTATAGATCTATGGAAAGAAATTGAAGCCTCAAGAAATGGGGATGCTCTTTTACCAAAAATCAACCATTCCTTTCTCACCTTGATCCCCAAAAAATCAAAACCTGAAACCCCAGGAGACTTCAGACTGATTGCTCTTTGTAATACTATTTATAAAGTTTTTTTTAAGATCTTAGCAAATAGACTTAAGAGTATTCTTCCTAAAATAGTATCGAAGGAACAAATAGGATTTGTACCAAGTAGATCCATTCTTGATGGCATTATTACCATTCAAGAGACAATTCATTCTACTTGTATGAACAAAGAGGCATGCATGTTCATGAAATTGGACATTCAAAAATTATTCAACATGGTTGGTTGGAGGTTCCTACATGTAAGGTTGTTGAAGCCTTCGAGTTCTCCCACCAATGGATCAACCTCGTTTCCAAATTCATATCCACTCCCAAAATCTCAATTCTCATTAATGGAACACTGAAAGGTTTCTTTGACATATCAAGGGGAATTAGACAAGGAGACCCATTATCCCCCTCACTTTACATCATCATGGCAGAGGCATTTGGGAGAGTGGTGGCTGATGTGCATAAAAATCAAAAGATTTTAGGAATTACTATTACTGGAAACATGCCTAACATTAATCATCAACAATATGCAGACGATACCATCTTGCCTAGCAAAAGTACAATTGAAGAAGCTCTTGGCCTCAAAGCCATCAAAAGCTTATATGGAAGCCTCAAGGAAGAAAGTAAATGAGCTCAAATATGAGATTTATTTTATTAATACAAGATCTAATTTAGAATAGAAAATTTGCAAGATTATGGGATACAAAAAAGGTTTATTCCGTTGTAAGTATTTGGTAATTGATTTAGAGAAAGGGTCAAAATCTAGTTAGGTATGGTGAAATACCTTGGAAAAAAATGGATGCAAAACTTAGTTGCTGGAAGGATAAATGGTTGATAAAGGTAGGAAAAAGTACCAAGATTAGATCAGTTTTATCTACCATTCCAACCTTCCCTCTATCTTGTCTCCCTTTATCCAAGCGAAATCTCCTAAAATTTGAATCTAAACTCTAAAATTTTCTTTGGAAAGATTGTGAAGAAGATAAAAAAATTAGCACTTGTCAAATGGGAGAACATTTGTAAACCTAAGGATTTGGATGGGCTAGGGATCAAGAATTTATAATGGCAAAATGAAGCCCTAGGTGCAAAATTAATTTGGCATCTCTATAAGGAAAAAGAGCACAAATGGGCTAAGATTCTATACAATAAATATCTCAATGTGGATGATCCCTTATCAATCTTTAGGATGAAAAAACCTCCTAGAGGTTTAGAGAGTTGGAACTTTATGATAACATGTTGCCATTTGGTTTGTAAGTATTTGACTTGGGATGTAGGCAAGGGCAATGAGGCCTTGTTTTGGGAGGACTCCTAGGATGGACACCCCCCTTTATGACATAGCTTTGTCCCTAAGGATCTCAAAGAAAAAATAATTAATCTATGGGGAAATAAAGTCAATGACTACAAGGTAGTGGTTTATGTAGAAGACAAATCTAAACAGGTGTGGAAATCTCGAGATGGTATGGGTGTGGATGCTAAAACAATTAAGGATTATGAAAAACTTTTAGAAGATAGAAAGATTAAGCATTCAAAGAAGAAAGATGAACTCATTTGGGCAGCCTCAAATGATGGGAAGTATAGCACAAAAAATAGTTATAGGGCACTATTAGATTCTCAAAGATGGGACAAAGTGGATATTCCGCTAAAACTCTAATGGGATTCTTCATGTCTTCCAAAAGTAGGATTTTTTTTATGGTTGGCTTTCCAAAATAGAATTCTGACCATGGATAGTTTTCATAAACTTGATTTTCAAGGTCCATCTAGATGTGTTTTATGTAAACATAATAGCAAAGACACTGATCATATTTTATTTAACTATCCTTTTTCCCAAAGATGCTAGAAATGGCTCAAATTCATGTTAGGGTGGTCAACTCCTTTCTCGAAATCTTTTCCTAAACTTCTCAATGGATGGCTTACTAACCTAGTCAAGGGCATTTACAATAAACTATGGAACATTTGTCTTTCCATACTGGTTTGGGAAATTTGGAAGAAAAGGAATTGACGTATTTTCTATAACTTATAACTGAAGCCTAAAGAATTAATAAAAAAAAAAATTACATGCAAATATAACCAATAATAGAAAATAATAGATCACACACAAAAAAGAACACAAGACACCAAGATTTAACATGGTTCACCCAATCCCTGGGCTACGTCCACCAAACAACAACTCTGATATTATTACAATCTAGTGATTACAATCTAATTAAAATCTATAATCCCTTAGAACTCAATACCACTGCAAGAACCTATTTCACATCACCACTATGAAACAACCCTAACCCTAAGCCCTTTTATACAAGTATTAAACTTCTTTAGGGTTACTACATGTTGGCCATAAATAAGCCATTACTTTAGTGACAAATCTATAAATAGTACCAAAAAAAAGAAGTTTCAAGCCAATGCCCCAAGCCCCAAAGAATTTATGAAGTATGTACAGTACTTTTCTAATTAGTCACCACATACTAACAATCTCCCACTTGGGGACTGATCAAGCTCCACAATAAATAACAATCTCCCACTTGGAGATTGATCTTGTAGTGATTTCGCTACTCCATGAGGCTCCCCCTAGATCAAACCACCCTGGACTCTGTTGTTCTTTTATTCATATTCAATCTAGAAGACCAACCAAAGATGAAGAAGAGTTAAGCATCTCCCTTGTTACTACCCTTGTCAACATATCTACTAGATTGTCATTTGTATGTATCTTCACTAGCTTTAACTATCCATCCTCCAAAACTAACCAAATGAAATGATACCACAACTATATGTGTTTGGTCTTTGAATGCAGAGCTGAATTCTTTGCAAAATTAATGGCACTTTGACTATCTATGAATAAATAATTATCCTTTTGAGAATGCCCCAATTCTTCCAAGAAGAACTGAAGCCATATCATGTCATTGGCTACATCTGTATTAGCTACATACTCTACCTTTGTAGTGGATAAAGCATTAACCTTTTGTAACCTAGAAACCCAACTCATGGATGTCCCACCAATAGTAAAGACATAACCTGTAGTACTCCACCTGGTATCAATATCCCCTGCCAAATCTGAGTCAACATAGCCCTATAAATTAGTAGTAGAGCTCCCAAAGTGTAAACACTTATTGGATGTTCCTCTCAAATATCTAAGAATCCATTTGATTACATTCTAATGTTCAATTCCTAGATGACTCATATACCTGCTAACAACTCCCACTGCATATGCAATATCTGGCCTAGTACATACCATAGCATACATCAAGCTTCCTATAGTTGAAGCATAAGGTACCTTGGACATCTTATCCTCCTCTTCTTGTGTTGTAGGACACATCTCCTTAGTCAACTTCAGATAACGAGGTAAAGGTGTGCTGACAGCTTTAGCATTCTCCATAGAGAAACATTGCAACAACTTCTCAAAATAATCAGCCTGAGATAACGTCAATATTTTGTTCTTCCTATCTCTACAAATATTCATACCAAGGATCTATTTTTCTACCCCCAAATCCTTCATAGAAAATGCATGTGCTAATTGGCATTTTAGCCCTTTAATGTGATCCATGTTAGACCCAGCTACAAGCATATCATCAACATATAAACATAAAATAATGTAGCTATTATCATCCAACCTCTTAAAGTAGACACAATGATCTGAATGACACCTACTTTAACCATGCTCATGCATAAAATTGTCAAATTTTAGATACCATTGTCGAGGTGCTTGCTTCAAGCCATATAATTTTTTCTTCAATTTGCACACTAAGTTATCCTTACCTTTGACTACAGATCCCTATGGCTGAGCTATATATATCTCTTCATCCAAATCACCATGAAGGAAGGTTGTTTTAACATTAAGTTGCTCCTAATGAAAATCTTCAGTAGTCACAAGACTTAAAATAGTATGGATAGAAGTCATCTTAAGAATAAGAGAAAATATCTCCTCAAAATTAATTCCTTTTTTCTGTGCAAATCCTTTTACAACTAACTTGGCTTTAAATCTTTTCTTACCTCCTTCCTCTTCTTTTAACCTATAAACTCACTTATTTTGTAACGCCTTTTTACTTACAGGAAACTTGCACAAATCCCATGTCTTATTCTTCAGCAAAGAGTCCATTTCATCTTTCATTGCAAACTCCCAATGAATCTTAGTATCCACCTACATTGCTTCATCATAACTTTCAGGTTGACCGACATCAGTAAGTAAAATAGAATACAAAGAGGGAGAAAATCTTTGTAGAGGTCTAATTTGTCTTGTTGACAATCTAACATTCACCAGTGTGTGTGGTATTTGTTGTTGCAGTTGTTGCACATCATGAAGAATGGATGGAACATTAGCTTTTGGAGTATCATCTAGCACTACATAATCATCTTTTTTCTTCTCATGTTGCTATAATAGATCTTTGTACAACACATTCTCATTGAATATGACATCCATGCTTCTTACAATTTTTAGATTTTTAAAATCTCAAAGCCTATAACCAAATTTATTAATGTCGTAACCAACAAATACACATTTCTTTGACTTAGCTTCCAGCTTGGTTCTATTTTCAAAATTTATGTGAGCAAATGCTTCACAACCAAAGGTTTTGAGAAAAGAATAACTCACCTTCTTACTAGTCCATGCTTCCTCTAGAATACCATAGCCCAAAGGGCTAGAGGGGCCTCTATTAATCAAATATACAACAATATTGATAGCCTCTACCCACATGTGTAAGGGAAACCTAGCATGCAACCTCATGCTCCTTGCATGCTCCATTATAGTAATGTTCAAACATTCAGCCACTCAATTTTTCTATGGAGTCCTTGGAATAGTTTTCTGTCTACAAATACCATTAGTGAAGAAATAATCTTCAAATTCATGACTGCAATACTCACCACCATTATCATATCTGAGACATTTTAATGTCTTACCAGTCTCATTTTCAACCAAGTATTTCCATTTCTTAAAAGTTTGAAATACATCATATTTCTATCTAAGAAAATAAACCCATACTTTTCTAGTCATCAATAAATGTAACATAATAATGAGAGCCACTAAGGGAAGATATTTGTGTTGATCCCCATACATTGGTATGCATAAGCTCTAATTTATCCTCTTTGGTTTCCTTCCCAAAGCTCACTTTCTTTTGTTTTCCATACACACAACTTTTACAGAAATCCATATTAACACATTTCAAACTTTCTTTGAATGAAGTACTTTCATACCTTTCTCACTCATGTGCACAAGTTTGTTGTGCAACAAAGCTGTATCAAAATTTATAGCAACTATTTGTTCTCCTTTCTCAACTGTAGTAATTGTTCCTAAACATTCATTTTTCTCTGAAATGATTAAAGTAGAAGGAACAATATGACCAGTACAAAGATATAAGGTACCTACTTTCAGACCTTTTGCTACTACAAGGGAACCTTTTGAAACCTTCCAATTTTTATCATTAAAAGTAACTACATAGCCCTTATCATCAAGGTTCCCTACTGAAATTAAATTCTTACTTAGCCTTACAACATGTCCTACCTCATGTAGTAGCCAATAATTCCCATTTTGCAACTTAATCTTAACTTTTTCCTTTCCAACAATCTGACAGGGTTCATTATCCCCCAAATAAACAAGTCCAAAATCCTCTTGGACATAATCAATGAAATAACGTCTATGAGGTGTACCATGAAATAAAGCACCAAAATCTAAAACCCATAAATCATTAACACTTTATAAAGACAGAAGCAAAGCATCCTCTTCAGATTTGTTACTTACCAGATTTGTCTCCTTGTCTCCATCTAATTTATCTCCTTCATTTTTCTTTCAATTTCAGTAATCTTTCTTTTTATGCACTGATTTCCCATAGTACTAGCAATCGTTCAGTCCTCTCAATTGAGACCTTCTCTCCTTTGACTTTCCTCTTAATTTCCAACAATTTACAGAGTTACTTCCTCTCTCAGCCGTTCTGCCCCTATTTTGTGCATTCAAAGAACTTCCTGATTTAGATCAACCTAAGATTTTCCTACAAGTTTCCTCACTCAAAACAACACCAATCACATCTTCACATTTTAGGGTACTAGATCCAGGAACAAAATTACTCACAACCATTCTAACTTTTATGCAAAGAACACAAAATCAAGAGAGGCCTAATTTCTTTATCAAAATTGATACCCATAGAAGATAAGTAACTAGTAATAGTATTAAACTCATTTAAACGATCTACAACAGATCCACCTTCTACCATTTTCATATTAAATAAATGCTTCATGAGAAATACCTTATTTGAAGTGCAAAGCTTTTCATATAGTTTCACTAGGGTTTGCATCAATTTTTCTATTGTCTTCGCTTTTGTAATATTAAATGGCACTAATGGTGCCAGGCATAATGGAATGCTTCCAAGTGTCTTTCTGTCTAAAAGATCTCATTCATCATTTGACATAGATCACTGATTCTTGGCTTTTCCATCCAATGGCTTCCATAAATCCTTCTGATAAAGATAGTCTTTCATTTGCATCTTCTATAACTAGAACTTTTACCCGTTAAACCTGTCAACCCTCAACTTCTCCTCATCTACCATCGCACCCACTCAATTGTGAAACTTTCTTGCAAAGGATAACTGGAAAACAACTAGGCTCTGATACCACTTGTTAGGATTAAACCATGAACAAAAATAACAAATACATGCAAATATAACCAATAACAAAAAGTAATAGATCATGCATAGAAAAGAACACAAGACACCAATATTTAACATGGTTCACCCAATACCTAAGCTAAGTCCACCAAATAGCAAGTCCAATATTATTACAATCTAGTGATTACAACCTAATTAGAATCTGTAATCACTTACAGCTCAATACTGTTGCAAGAACCTATTTGGCATCACCACTATGGAACAACCCTAATCCTAAGCCCTTTTATACAAGTATTGAACTTCTCTAGGGTTATTACATGTTGGCCATAAATTAGGCATTACTTTAGCGGTGAATCTATGAATAGTGCCCAAAAAATATTTGTACTTTCCTAACTAGTCACCACATACTAATAAGCAGGTGGGTATGTGCAAGATCATGGTGTGTCAAAAAGCAGCGATGTGAAAAAAAGAGAGTTTGAAGATGTCTAAAAGCACTTCAAATTTACTCTAACTTTTTTTCACATATACAGGTACCAAACTTGGAAAGTAAGGCCCAAGCCTTATCAGATATTTGATTTGAGATTGGATATCCAATATCAAACTGGATATCCAATACTGGGAGCAAAATATTGGAGGGAAAATTAAATTTGTGAGTTATATGACTAATTTGAGTTATGAAATATGTAAAGATATAACATATAATCTATAAATATATAATATAATAACGTAACTATTACATATAATATAATATATAATCTATATAATAATATAATATAATTTACATATATATATAATAACGTAACATAAAGATATAATATATAATCTATTAATATATAATAATATATTATTATATTATTATTATAATCTATAAATATAATATATATTATTATATTATATTATTATTATTTTTACTATATTTTTATTAAAAATAATAACGTAATATATATATATATGTGTGTGTGTGTGTGTGTGTGTGTGTGTGTGTGTGTGTTATTAATAAATATTATTATTATCATCTATAAATTATAATCTATAATATATTATTATTATGACATATGTTATTAATATATAATAATATATTATGTTATTATTATTATAATCTATTATGCAATATATATATATATATATATATATGATTATTATACTATATTATTATTATTTTTAATATATTATTATATTTTTATTATATTATTTCTATTAGAATCATTTATATGGGTTGAAAGGGGTCACAAGATGACCTATGACCCCTTTCAACACATTCCATGACGACATATGTCCCTAGGGGTCCTAGGACCCCTAAGGACATATTAGAATCATTTATATGCATCGAAAGGGGTCACAGGATGAGCTCTGATGTCTTTTGACATATTCCATGGCAACATATGTCTCTAGGGGTCATAGGACCCCTAGGGACATATTATAGTTGTTTATATGGGTTGAAGGGTGTCATAGGTCAACACATTCCATGATGACATATGTCTCTAGGGGTCTTAGGACCCCTAGGGCATATTAGAATCATTTATATGGGTCGAAGGGGTTCATAGGATGACCTATGACCCTTTTCAACACATTCCATGACAACATATGTCTCTAGGGATCCTAGGACCCCTAGGGACATATTAAAATTGTTTATATGGGTCGAAAAGGGTCATAGGATGACCTATGACACCTTTCGACACATTCCATAACCACATATGTCCCTAGGAGTTGTAGGACCCCTAGGGACATATTAAAATCATTTATATGGGTCAAAGGGGGTCATAGGTAATCCTATGACACCTTTTGACACATTCCATCATGACATATCTCGCTAGGGACATATTAGAATCATATATATGGGTCGAAGGGGGTCATAGGATAATCTATGACCCCTTTTGACACATTTCATGATATCATATGTCCCTAGGGGTCCTACAACCCCTAGGGACATATTATAATAATTTATATGGGTCAAAAGGAGTCATAGGATGACCTATGACCCCTTTCGACACATTCCATGATTACATATGTCCCTAAGGATCTTACAACCCCTAAGGACATATTAAAATCATGTATATGGATCAAATGGGGTTATAGGATGACCTACGACTCCTTTCGACACATTCCATGATGACATATGTCCATAAGGGTCCTAGGACCCCTAAGGACATATTAGAATCATTTATATGGGTCAAAAGGGTCACAAGATTACCTATGACCCCTTTTGACACATTTCATGACAACATATGTCCCTAGGTGTCCTAGGACCCCTAGGGATATTTTAGAATAATTTATATGGATCCAAGGGGGTCACAAGATGACCTATGACCCCTTTCGACACATTCCATGATGACATATGTTCCTAGGTGTCCTACGACCCTGAGGGACATATTATAATCATTTATATGAGTTGAAGGGGGTTATAAGATAACCTATGCCCCCTTTTGACACATTTTGTGATGACATATGTACCTAAGGGTCTTAGAACCCCTAGGGACATATTAGAATCATTTATAAGGGTCAAAAGGGGTCATAGGATGACCTATGACCCCTTTCAACACATTCCATGATGACATATGTCCCTAGGGGTCCTACAATCCCTAGGGACATATTAAAATTGTTTATATGGGTTGGAGGGGGTCATAGAATGACCTATGACCCCTTTCAACACATTACATGATGACACATATCCATAGGGGTCTTAAGACCCCTAGGAACATATTAGAATCATTTATATGGGTTGAAGGGGGTCATAGGATTACCTATGACCCCTTTCGATACGTGCCATGATTACATATGTCCCTAGGCATCCTATGACACCTATAAACATATTAGAATCATTTATATGGGTAGAAGGGGGTCATAGGATGACCTATGACCCCTTTCAACACATTTCATGATGACATGTGTCCTTAGGCATCCTACGACCCCTATAGAATTATTAAAATCATTTATATGGGTCGAAGGGGGTCATAAGATGACGTATGACCCCTTTCGACACATTTCATGATGACATATGTCTTTAGGGGTCCTATGACACCTAGGGACATATTAAAAAAAATTATATGGGTCAAAGGGGGTTATTGATCATCCTATGACCCCTTTTGACACATTCCATGATGACATTTGTCCCTAGGGGTCCCAGCACCCCTAGGGACATATTAAAATTATTTATATGGGTCGAAAGGGGTTATAGGATGACCTCTGATCTTTTTTGACAAATTCTATGATGACATATGTCTATACGGATCCTAGAACCCCTAGGGACATATTAGAATCATTTATATGGGTCAAAGGGGTCATCCTATGACCCCTTTCAACACATTTCATGATGATATATGTCCCTAGGGGTCCTATGACCCCTAGGGAGATATTAAAATCATTTATATAGGTTGAATGGGGTCATAAGATGACTTATGACCCCTTTCGACACATTCCACAATGACATATGTCCATAGGGGTCCTTGGACCCCTAGGGACATATTAGAATCATTTATATGAGTCAAAGGAGGTCATAGGTCATTTCAACACATTCCATGACAACATATTTTTGTAGGGGTCCTACGACCCCTAGAGACATATTAGAATCATTTATATGAGTTGAATGGGGTTGCACGATGACTTATGACCCCTTTCAACACATTTCATGACAAGATATGTCCCTAGGGCTCCTACAACCTCTAGGGACATATTAGAATCATTTATATGGGTCGAAGGGGGTCACAAGATGACCTATGACCCTTTTCGACAAATTCTATGATGACATATGTCCCTAGGGGACATATTAGAATTATTTATATGGGTTGAAGGGAGTCGTTGGATAATATATGACCTCTTTCAACACATTGCATGATGACATATGTTCCTAGGGGTCCTAGGACCCCTAGGGACATATTATAATCATTTATATGGGTTGAAAGCTATCACAGAATGACCTATGACTCTTTTGGCACATTTCATGATGACATAATCATTTATATGAATCAAAGGGGGTCATAGGATGACCTATGACACCTTTTGTCTCATTCCATGAATGCATATGTCTCTAGAGGTCCTACGACCCCTATGGACATATTAGAATCATTTATATGGGTTAAAGGCGATCATAGGATGACCTTTGACCCCTGTTGGCACATTCTATGATGAAACATGTCCTTAGGGGTCCTAACACCTCTAAGGATATTAAAATTATTTATATGGGTCGAAAGAGGTCATAAATCATTCAATGCATTCCATGACAACATATGTCTCAAGGGGTCCTAGGACACTTAGGGACATATTAGAATCATTTATATGGGTTGAAGGGGGTCACAGGATGACTTATGACCCTTTTCGACACATTTTATAATGACATATGTCTTTAGGGGTCCTAGGACCCCTAGGGACATATTAGAATCATTTATATGGGTCAAAAGGGATCATAGGATCACCTATGACCCACTTCGACACAACCTTAGAGATATTAGAATCATTTATATGGGTTGAAAGGGATCATAGGATGACCTATGACCTCTTTTGACACATTCCATGATGGCATATGTCTCTAGGGATCTTAGGACCCTTAGGGACATGTTATAATTGTTTATATGGGTCGAAAGGGGTCATAGGATGACCTATGACCCCTTTCGACACATTCCATGAAGACATATGTCCTTAAGGGTCATAGGACCCTTAAGAAAATATTAGAATCATTTATATAGGTCGAAAGGGGTCATAGCATGACCTATGACCCCTTTCGACACATTCCATGATGACATGTGTCTTTAAGGGTCTTAGGACCCTTAGGGACATACTAAAATTTTTTATATGAGTCAAAAGGGGTTAGGTGTTTCAACACATTCCACGATCACATATCTCTCTAAGGGTCTTAGGATCCCTAGGGACATATTAGAATCATTTATATGAGTCGAAGGGGGTCACAGGATGACCTATGACCCCTTTTGACACATTCCATAATGAAATATGTCTCTAGGGGTCTTAGGACCCCTAGGGACATATTAAAATTATTTATATAGGTCAAAAGGGGTCAGAGGATGACCTATGACCCCTATCGACACATTCTATGATGACATATGTCTCTAGGGGTCCTAAGACCCCTAGGGACATGTTATAATTATTTATATGGGTTGAAAGTGTTGTTAGGATGACTTATGACCCCTTTCGACACATTCTATGACAACATATGTCCCTAGAGGTCCAGGATCCCTAGGGACATATTAGAATCATTTATATGGATTGGAGGGGGTCATAGGATGACCTATGATCCTATGACACCTTTTGACACATTCTATGGTGACATATGTCAGTAGGGGTCCTAGGACCCCTCGGGACATATTACAATCATTTATATGAGTTGAAAGGGATCATAGGTCATCCTATGACCCCTTTTGACACATTTCATGATGACATATGTCAATAGGGATCCTAGGACCCTTAGGAACATATTAAAATTATTTATATTGGTCGAAGGGGGTCATAGGATGACCTATGATGTCTTTTGACACATTCCATGATGACATATGCCCCTAGGAGTCCTAGAACCCCTAAGTACACATTGAAATCATTTATATAGGTCAAAGGGGGTTATAGGATAACCTCTGACACCATTTGACACATTCTATAATGACATATGTCTCTAAGGGTCCTAGTTCCCCTAGGGATATTACAATCATTTATATGAGTTGAAGGGGGTCATAGAATGACCTATGACCCTATTCGACACATTTCATGATGTGATATGTCCCTAGGGGGTCATAGGATCCTTAAGGACATATTAAAATCATTTATATGGGTCATAAGATGACCTATGACCCCTTTTGACACATTCCATGATAACATATGTCTATAGGGGTCCTAGGACCGCTAGGGACATATTAGAATTGTTTACATGGGTCAAAGAGGGTCACAAGATGACCTATGACCTCTTTCAACACATTCCATGATGACATATGTTACTAGGAGTTCTAGGACCCCTAGGGACATATTAGAATCATTTATATAGGTCAAAGGGGGTCATAGGATGATCTGTGACCCCTTTTGATACATTCCATGACAATGTATATCCCTAGGACCCCTAAGACCCCTACGGACCCATTGTGAATGCATCGAAAGGGGTCACTAGGGGCCCTAGGGACATATGTTTTCATGAAATGTGTCAAAATGATGCATTTTATGACAATATTATATTTAATAATTATATAATTTTGTATATTTTAATATAATAATAATATATTATTAGATTATATTACAATAATAATCTTATATGTTACTAGATTATAGATTTAATAATAATAATAACCATATAAATTTTTATATATAGTAATTTATCATATAATATTACTATATATTTAATAATAATATATATCATATATATTATTATATTTATAACTATATTATATTTAATAACAATAATCATACATATTACTATAATATAATATTAATTATAATAATATATTATAATAATAATATCAATATCCACACTTTTTTGAAATAAATTTCCTTCTAAAATAGTCTAAAGTTTCCCTCTTAAATTTATTTTCTCTCAAATTTCCCTCCCTCCAAATTTAAAATTGAAAAAAAATCTCCCCTCTCAAATTTCCCTCCAAATTGGTGTTGAAAATTCTTAGCAGTGATCGGATATCCAATTAGGCTTGGTATTTACCAAGGCTATTCGGTGAACCCAAAAAACATATTTGAGAAGGGTTTCACTGACACTCAGACTTCGAGTAGCCATCTAACAATGTTATTTTCATAGAAATCGTATGAAATGAAAAGGTTTTTTTATATCACTCTCGAGATTCTATCGATATAATTGCTATCAAATTCTGAGTTTGATAAGTATTTATTAGTTAATTTTCAATGAAGATTATTTTAAAATCCTGGTTGACATACTGATTGAAAAATAGCTATAACTTTCAAATGCTATAACATTTTTTAAATAAAAAAGTTGCATCACATTATATGCTTTGCCTAGTATAAGAAAAAAATTTAAAAATAATTTGGTAAAATTTTCTATTAGTTAAGGTGGTCAGAGATGGGATTGTTTTTTGAAAATTTTTTTGTAGAACATTCATATTTAATTATTTGTTTGGAATAAAAATACCCAAAAATATGCATCACATCTGGGCATGAGTCTACTTTTTATATCTATAATTATATCAAAAAAATTATCATTTGATTTTGATTAAGGTGGTTAGACATACACCTACATTTTATTTTCACCCTAAAATTTTCATAGTACTACATTGAAATCCAAACTTTTGACCAATCAATTTTTTTTTCTCTAGATAACGCCTAGTAGTTTAAAAACTATATTCAATTTCTTATAGAATATTTTCTTACAACTTTTTGATATAAAGTCCATAACCACTTTAAAATTATGTGTCAAGTTGACATAACCCTGATTTGTTGATTTTTCACTACCACTTAAGGCCATAGTTTGGTTAACCATGATCCTACAAATACCCAGCTATTGGATGCATCATTAATGATGATTTAGGTCACTAGGTAGCCAAAAAAGCCATGTATATTTAACCAACTTTCAACAATCTGGCAGAATTAGAGGCTTTGAGCCAAGGACTTCAGTTGTGTCATGAGTTAAATTTATCAAAAGTTATCATAGAAGGAGACTCATAGATAATCTTAAATGTGATTAGAAAATGAACAACCCCTATTCGGGTACTTAATTCTAAGTTAGAAGAAGTTCTTGTCCTTCTAGATAAGTTTGTAGATAGCAAGATCCATCATATTTTCTGGAAAGGTAATCTGAAAGTGGATTTTTTAGTAAATTTGGGGGCGAATGGGGTCAATTCTTTGATCATCAAAGATATATCAACTATTTTAGGTTAATTATGGCCTTTTTTTTAGATCCATCTTCATATGTATTAATAAATATTTATATTTTCAAATTCAAACATATATATATATATATATATATATATATATATATATATATATATATATATATAAAAGCAAGGAGTTGGGTCTCAATTTTGTAGAAGTCCATGGATTGAGATCATGCTCTTTTAGAAATGGGTACTCGTTTTTAAAAATCAGACACCTATTTTAGGCTCAGGTGCCCGATATGAAATTTAAAAAATGGGCACCCATTTTTTAAAAATCAGGTACCCATTTTCAATTTTTAGAAAAAATAAAAAAATTGTATTTTTTAGAAACAAGTACCTATTTTTAACTTTTAAAAAATGGGTACCTGTTTCTAAAAATTTAAAATTTTATTTTTTGCGGGGGATTTGGTATATGCTGATTTGACTTTTTCAAAATAGGTACCCATTTCTTACAACATTGGGTGAGATTTTTTTCTCCTACCTTTGATTTTAGTTTGGGATAGCCTTGACCTCTCAAGATTTGGCTAAGGCATTGAACTAACAAATTTACGCCTTCCCATAATTTTTGGAGGATCTTCCCAATCAAACTTTTTTATGAAACAAAAATTTATTAGAGCTTTCACTATCCTAATTTCATAAATATAAATTTTATAGTGCTATGATTTTATTTACTATTTTTGCACTATTTTTTAATGAAAAGTGGTACCTAAATGTAAAATAGTGAAGTTCACTAAAACTTTAATAACTTTTTTTATTTTATAATTTTTCTTAAATTTATTTATGTCATCAATCTACATACAATTCTTTTGAGGTTTAAAAAAAAAATTGAAAAAAGTGAGATTTTGATCAAATTATGTGGTCCATACATGAGAGGTTTTAAAATTTACCTTTATAGCCAATTAATAATTAATGAAAAAAAGTATTCAATAAAAAATTAAGAAAAAATATTGTCATCAATCTTAGGTGTATTAGGTAACTCCCTTTAAAATTATTTGCAAAAATTTATTTATTTGTGTCAAATTATGGTGTCTGTACACGAGTGTGGTATGGTCTTGAAATAGGCATTTTGAAAAAGTGGTTTTCAAAGATCTATAGAAAAAAAATAATCTATCACATGGGTACACAAATAAATTACATATTCAAAAACTAGATTATGAATAATAAAAATTTTATTTCTAAAGTTTTTTTATATTCAATCTCTAAATGCCTCAAATTTTGACATGAATTGACAAAAATTTTCAAAAACGGGAAAAACACTTCCAGTTTTTGGCCAAAAGTGAGACCCAACTTCTTGCACTGAGCCATATACTTATAAAAATATATCCTCCTATATTAATATTTAATACCTTTTATATAGATCTTCAATTTATTTACAATGGCTCTTTTCTAAAGTTTCTATTCATCATATCCTATTCTATCTTTAATGGTGACATTTTAACCAATCCTCAGTTTGATTATTTCTCATCATGAACTGGTGTAGGACATTTATTCACCCCTCTTTAATCTATTGGTTTTAGACTTATCCATGATCATATGATGATTTTATAGTTAACGCCCTCTCGTGTTGAGATTTTGAGGTTGACATCATTTGATGTCATCAGAGAAAAAATTGTTTCTAGAACCTTCTTTTCGCTTTGTTTTTTCTTGGGTGTTGCCTTCTGTCACTACCATTTGGTTATTTCTTTCTCTGAATATGGAGTCAAATATTAGTGTTTATGATGCTATAGAAAACTAAACAATGGCATTATGTGGAAGTGTTAAACTGGAGAGATGGAATAGGATTCTCGATCTGGTGGATGATATGTCTAGGATTGCCATTAGTAGAGCCATAGGGAAGGGGTTTTTGAATACCAGTATACATGGAGGACTAAAAATGATATTATTGGATCTTTCATTGGTTGTATGGCAAGAGCAAAGGTTGAGGCAAGGGCCATTATCATACTCTGTAGTGACATATTTGATCTAGTATGGAGGAAGGGTCTAGAGCAAGTAGTTAACAACATAGATGACAAGTTTTGAATTCCTCTACCAGAGAAATATATGAATCTTCCTTTGGGGTCCCCTAATTAGAAATGGCTTATTATCGTATTTCATTGGTAATTTGCAAGAACTATGCCTTTTACCATGAATGGCCCAAGATGGAGGCAATCATTCAATTTTTACTTCACTAGAGAGGAATTATCATGGACAAAAGTAGAGCTTGGTTAACAAATTACCTCAATTTGTTCAATGTATATTTCTAGCCAAAAGTGGTCTTTGATAATCTCGATGCCCTAAACTTTTACACTCTGAACTCAGAGAAAACCAGCAGGGCCAAATCTGACTTTGAATTCCCTCTGAACTTCTATGTCAAGAACCCTAATGATATCCCTGAAGTTATCATGGTGTATTGGAAGTAAGTTGTTATCACTAGTGTCCTTTTGGGATTTTTACTCTATTTTTGAGATAGGGTTAGTAATCTGGCTGTAGATAGATATCATATAAATCATTGTTTATATGATGGGTATATGTAATGATCAATAGCCTATGACATCTCTATATATGAATTTTGATCTTAGATGTAAGAAGCTTATAGATTTAGATGAATGAAAAATTAACTCAGTTATATCATGTATATATCCTATATGGAATACAAGAAGTCTGGTTATTAATTTTGCCTCTTTGAAATGATTTAGATTTGGACACTTGTGGGGGTTAAGGTTTTTTAGGCATTGTATGCATACCTTCTAATTTTTAGGGTTTGTATGCTCTATTTATGGCAAGATCCATAACTATATTAGATTTTAGGGATTTTCAATGGATGTCAACAATTTCCTTTTTTCTTGTTCTCAAATCAGATATAATGCTCTACGCTTGTTAAATGGTTTTATTTCCTTTAATCTCTCAAATGATTGAGATGGATCAAACATGCTAGCTGCATTATAGGTCATTTCTATATCAAGGGAAAAAAATGTTAATACAATAACAAGAATCAACACGATGACCACAAGCAATAAATTCTAAAATGATGCATGTTGTTTAGTAGGAATTCATCATTTGTTCTAAATTTGTACGAGCATATCTAGGGTGTTATTTGATTCACTTATTAGTATTACTTTGATATATATTTATCATGATGGATAACTATTTGAGTAGTGGTTACTTGATATTGGTGAGGGCTTAATTTAAATGCTTGGATGCTGAGGTATTTGTTGACATGTTTTAGTATGATAGAATAGATTCTCAGATATCATAAAACCCCCCTAGTTGGGCTTATTTAGAGGATGGTATGTAACAACTAAAGAGCCTAAGTTTGATTTCCTAATATAAAAAGTGATAATGGCTAGTAGTAGTGTGCCCATACCACCTAGTATTCCTTGATACAGGATAGATTTTGATACTATTTAGACAAGTAATTTTGGATTGATTGCCTTTTCCTTTTAGTTGGCTTTTAACAGCAGATATGCAGCTATGGTAATCTTAATTTTAGTTAAGCTCTCATTTTGAATTCATAATGGAGGCTTATATAGAGAATTTCAATTCTGACTTTCAGTTATTAGGGAAGTATTTTAAAGTTTATTCTTGATATAGTGTAGAGCTTTGATATTTAAGATAAATTTTTAATACAAATATAGATTTAAATAGTGTATTTTTTAAAGAAATTTTGCAAGTTTTATGATTAAACAGTTTGATTAGCAAGTTGGTTAGACAGGAAAGCTCAAATCTCGCTAGTATGCAAGAATGTAAAGAATATGATGGATCTTTGTTAAGAAAACTTGAAATGTTTCAAAGAGCTTATGCACCAAGAATTGTTTGTAAATTCAATTTTATAATAGATGAGATAGGAATAATTTGACTGGGGTATGCCTCTTTTATATTGTAATAATATAGGACCATGGTCCCAAGCTAGACTAGAGGTTTTCTTTCCTTGTTCTTTTCTACCAGTGCATGTTTGAATAGTGGAATGCTATTTTATGTTTTTATATTATTAATAATCAATTATCATGGCCATTGGTCCTTTATAGATCATATATATATATATATATATATATATATATAATCTTATATATATAAGGTTATATATATAAGGTTATATATATATATATATATATATAAAACCTTATATATACCTTAATATGTTTTCGGTCAATTTTAATAAGATTAAGATTAAAATTGAAATATTAATGAATATAAAAATGAAATAGTTTTAATAACAGTGTAAAAAAATTACACCTTAACTATTTCCCATTATATTTTATAAACTAATTCATCACTTTTAATCTTTTCATGATTTTCAATTTAGGTATTTCAGGTGTGACCCACTCCCACTCTCCTAGTTGATTCAATAACTTTCATAATCTAGATCCACCTGGATCAATTTCTTTTCTTATTCTTTCAAGACAATCTATATTCATCTTTAACAAGTGTGCTAGCATTTTCTAGCCTCCTAAATAACTTCAACTGAATAATAGGTAATAGGTTTAAGAGTTTTCTTACTAGATTTTGGAGAAGGAAGACGAGTACTACTTTCTTCTAACTTCCTTCAATCCAACTCTTAATCTTTTATATTAGAGCCAACTCCTAAGTAGTTTATTAGAAACTTCAATAGTATATGTGCACCCTTAATTGAGATAATAAGGAGGATATAAAAGAGCTTGATGTCCTCATAAATTAGTAAGTGTCATGCCTATTCTGCAATGTGTCTTTACAAATGTTGGTCCATTGTAGCATAAATGAATAAATTATGCAAGAAATTGATCATCTCAATAAACAGATATTTTTTATGGAGCTTCATGCTGCTAGAATGCTTCCTCCTCATTCACCTCTCACTAATGATCTAATTAAAAATAGGTGGCAAAACCTTTTACTGTATATTTTCTTCAATTGCACTATACATATCCCTTGCCTAAATTGACTGATTTTAGCTCAAGGAATATTTTCAAAACTTGTATGTTGTCTTTCAATGCTAAGAAATTAAGAATGATCTCAAATGATATTACATTGCCTCTTACAATGAACTAATATGCTAGGGCAGTTCTTTTGGTATTTTCAATGCATATACATTGAAATTAGATATGGAATGCAAACCTATAGCCAACTAACATTTTGACAAACAATTGACATACAACTATTATGCTGATCATATATGCTATTAGATGGACATCTCGTCAAACAAATAGTATGCAACATGTATCTTCTTTATTGAATTCATTCTCATGTACAATGTTGCTATGAGTTTGCAAAGACAAATGGGCTTATAATAATGACTACAATAATGCCATATTCTAATTTTGAATTATCATAGGAAAATCATATGCCTAAAAATTACAAAGTTAGCTACTAATAGTTTCCATAGGAGCTTGATAATAGTGATGCCCAAGAATGGAAATGAATCAAACATAAATGCCATAGCGCAGCATCGTTCTTGCGTACTATAGCAGCCAACAATAAATGTATTCTCCAATTTAAGCACAAATAGAACTCTTGAATTGAAGCTCTCCTAAATACCGAATTTAGTAGATAATTCACCACCTCAAATGGTTGCAACACTAAAGAGTTGACATTCTTCAATGTCTGACTGAGTTTAGAAACCTTAGTTTCTTCTCCCAAGTTCTTGTCAAATGCAATTCACAATAATTAGATGATTAACATTGAAGCTCTCACCTCTATATATTCTTTTCCTTCACCCTTCTAGAAGGAAATAAAATATTATCTAATTACATTCTCTAGAAGCTTCCCTCTTTCCAATACAATAATTAGTTGTATTTCTAGAAAATGCACTCTCTAGAAGCTTCTCCCTTGCAATGAAATAATTAATTGTTCTTCTAGAAAATTATATTAATTAAATATAAAGTCACCTTTTAATTTTAATTTGTTTAATGACTTTATGAGAAATTAATTTAATCAAATTTTCCTTATTTCTCCACTTAGCCTTTGGAGAATGTAAAGGCTAAGAACTCTACTTAGATGTTAAAAAGATGGGGACATTACACACTACCTTATCTGTGAATGTAGTTTAATGTATAGAATTTTAAAAATATTTATTTTAAAATTTTTTTAATTAACTTACAATAAATGATGATATTAAATTTTATATTTTGATAAATTAAATAATTTTTAATATCTACCTTTAATATCTTTTTGTTTATTTTTATATTGTCAATTAAATTTTAGTTACTAAAATGAGTTTAGTCTTTGATTTTGTTGAACTTTTTCTTTCTTGTTACTTATACATAGACAAGGCATCTCTTTTTTAATTTGATCAAATAAAAATAAATATATAATACATATATATAAATTTAAAAATGCATTTATTAGTCTACAAATATTCTTATATATAGAAAAAATTATTGATAAAAAAAAGAGTCTCATACTAAAAGAAATGTCCCACACATAATTTTTTCATTGTGTACTAGACTTTGGTTAATTTGATTATTTTTTGAAAGTAATGTCTATACATTCAATACCTCTTACATGTCAACAACTTGGTTGACAATTCTCCTAGGTATCTTTAGGTTCCATAAGTTCTAAAAAGTCTATACAACTAACTATTTTGAACAACAAAACTATCTCTACTTGGGGCATCCCTATGAGGGTTTAGAGGTAAACTAAAATATGAAGAGCTCTCTTTTTAGTACATTTAATATTTGTGCCAATAATATTAACTATTTTTATTTCTATTATCCTACCTACATTTTTTAATGAAAATAAGATAGAAACACAAAATAATATGTACTACTATTGATATTGTTGCATTATGATCAAATTCTTAATAAAAATATATCATTAATACCAATCTATACAAAAAAAATAAAGAACTAGAAAGACTTTTGGACATGGGCACTAGAAAGTGTTTTTTTTTTTTTTTTCATTATGAGTATAATCTTACAAAAGAGGTAAAGGTTCAGTCCATTGTATTTTTAAAATATAATTAAGTTAGCGTGCCAAAATAAATTCAAAATTCAAAATAAATAAATAAATATTTAGAATGGTGGTGCAAATCTTGATCTATTGCATGCTTGATGTTTACTAAGAAATTACTTCTAATAAGAGTTTTGTTGACAAATCAAGTCATTTAATTTGTTTACATTTTGAAAGTTTATTTTATTTTTTGTGCACTTATAGAAGTCAAAACGCCCAACTTATTTGAATTTATCATAATCTTTGTAGAACAATTTTTTAATATATAAAATTTAGATTGTAGAGAGCAATATTTGGATTTTTGGTACAAGTGTTACTATTATTTTTACTAATATCAACACTTTTTTCTTTGGTGTCTTTTACCAAGTTAGAAAGAGATTATGTTAGAGAGCAACTTCTTCAAACAAGTTATGTGATTCTTTCATAATTTTGAGAGATTGAAAAATGAAACAAGATTCTTCTAGAACTAATCAAATTTAGTCTTCATTACCATCTCAAAACTATCCTCCTCTCACATCACCATCACCATCTTAAAACATCTTTCATCTACTTCACTACAATATTTGTGCTCAAGTTGCGATGACAATTTGCAATGGTGGTGTGATTTGTTTGTGATTTTTATGTTTTTTTGGCAAGTGTGGTCAACATCATTGTTATACTGATGTTGGCATCATAATTGTGACATCCACGTGATTATAAACCAAAAAAAAAAAAATGATATTAATCATTCCCCATTTGATTTGATCGATTGTGAAGAGTTGTGTGTAAAAGAGTGTGGAGAGCTCCAAATAAGGGTGGATAGCTCTGAACATTGGTAGAGATAAGTGGAGATTTAGGATTTTATTGCCATATTCTTGTCATCTTTTCATTTCTTTATCATGTCGTTTGTGATCTCTGCATTTCATTGTCATGCCCTTACTCTGCGATTTTCTTCAAGGGGAGGAGATGTACCTATGTAAATGTTCTTTTCTTTTCCTTCTAAACATGTATTTCTTTATATTTCCCACATAGGAGTTTAGAGAAGTTTTTCTTTCACTTGGGGGTTCTATATCAAAGATTTTTTCTAGAGCCACCATTCCCTTGGGGATGTGGTTATCTGAAATGATATTACATATTTGGTCAAGCCTTCATTCCTTTATAATATATTATAGTGACTTTTGGTTTCTTCTCACCTAGTGAGAACTTATGGCTAGTAGAACTAAAAATGTTGTCTTTATCAAATTGTTCAATTCCATATCTATCACCACCAACTTGTGGGTAACCAACAAGCACCACCATTTACATAGGTTCTCTCTCTATTTTTCTTTCATCAATACATGAATTATTGAGATTTCATAAACTTTCCTGTCATTCTTCACAACTTGCATCAATGGAAATTCTAACTTTTTTACATTCTCAATATCTACTGAACAATAACTCCCACATGCACTAGTGGCATTTTGTCAAATAGTTCACATAATCTTCTTCTATTTGGGAGTGAGTGGCTTGTGTGCATGGTTGGTGCTCTATTGATTGCAACTTGATCACTATATGCCCCATGTCTGACCACATGGTGAGATGGTATAATTATGAATTTCCTACACTGATGTTTGTTGCTATATATACCTCTAATGTAAGTATTTTTATTGGGCATTAGTGGTGAAACTATCATCAAACTTAACAGGTGCATTTTTTCCATCACTTTGATTGCTAACATTCCACATATCCATAGTCATGCAATTGTTAATCAGATAAAATTCTCCCTTCAAATGAACCCAAACAAATTTGATAATGGAAAATTATCAACTCTCAGTTTAAACCTTACATTTCCAATGATACTTTGAGCCTTCATGTTGATTTACCCTCTCAATGGTACTTGAGATAATGCATATCATTTCCTTTTGGGAAATCAAATTGATAGTTTGCATATTCATCAAAATGTTTGGACTGGGCTCGTTCATCATACCAATTAGAAATCATGTCAATAAATCATTTTCAGCTACTAGGATTTTTAATCACATAATGGAAGTTTGTGTTGTTAAGAGAATTCTATGAACATAAGTAACACTTCCTCCATCCCCCCCCCCCACCCATGCACAGTTTTAGAGTACTGGTGCTCTTCCAAACTCATTTGGCATAAGATCCTTTTCTTTAATAGATTTACAATATATTGGCATTCAGCCTAATTTCGTAAAGATCTTGACATAAAAAGAATACTAACATTGGCAGTCAGCCTAAATTGCTAAAAGTTGTAAAAAAAATCACCCAACTAACAACTTTGATCTAAAGAGAATACCTATTTTAATACCAACAGATGGGGTCAAAATGTAGGTGGGTTGTTCTTTCTACTAGAATTCAGTCATTTTCCCCAAATATGTACTTCGTGTTAATGTTGTAAATTTTTCTCTATTTATTTTAGTTTATTTTCAAGGTCTATTATTCATCCCTTATTCTTTTATCATGGTCTCCACATATTTGATCACCTTTCTAAAGAGATTTAACTCTAGATTCCTTTCATGATTTTTATCCAAGGGAACTTCCATATGTTGTTTGGTGTTCAATTTGTATTGAATAATCCTTAATTTGATGTCCATCCAATTTAATTCATGGAAGATCCATGTGTTAATTCTAAAGGAATCCATTTTTGCATTTTGAGAAATAGGTCTCAAGAGATTTGAATGGTTACCTAATTAGAATTTAGAAGGTATGATTATTTGAGTAACTCATGGGGGAGGGTTTTCTTTCCCAATATTAGTTTGGTACCATCTGTCAGATTCTACCATCATATAAAAAAATTGTTAAGAGGGAGTCTTCTAAGAGATCTATGATCAAGGAGGGGATGATCTTCAAAATCTAGGGTTTTTTAGCCTTTACTTTTTCTCAACACTAGGAATTATTCCTTCACACTCTATGTATATCTACTCCAACCCCACATTAGTATTCTAATATTATAGATAATAACCCATACAAGAAGAAGAGCACATAATGATAAATTTTAAAACAATAACCTAGATATTTTTGATGGAGTTTATAACATACTCGTTGTTTTATTTATCAACAAATTTCCCTCCATTATTCTTCACAAAGTTATCTACAACTAGATCTAAATCCTTTTAACTTCCAAAGAATCTTTTCCTCCATAGGGAGATTAATAACCTTCACAATTAACTCCTCCATAACTTCACACTTCCAGGTCAACTTTATAACATTTCCAATTTTCTAAATATTTTCAATTAATATTAGTAATATTGGGGTCAAAGCCGTGGAGCCTCTCGAAGTGAGTAAGTCTACCTTTCTTTGAGATGTTCCAAGTAGGAACACTCTTCCCTACCTCATAAGAATTTATAGTCTCAAGATGGTTCCCATCACCTCCCATCTCTTCTAGATTATAGAGAGAAATAAATTCTTTTAGTATAGTTAGACTCCAAAAAATTGAAATAGAAAATTAATACATAAAAATCCAAAAAGTAAATTCTTCGTGTCCTCTTCTACTAATCATAGAGAATCATCATAAAAATTATCAATTTGGATTCCACACGTGCAACCTTTAATAGATAATCATTTTCAAGACATCTTCAAAGAGGTAATCCTTATTTTATATCCTATTTAATTCATCATTCATTACCCCAATGTTAGAAAAATAATCTTCTAAAGTTCTCTTCATAGTACACATGGGAGATTTTATATTCTCCAAAAGAATAAATCATTTCATTTGAATAATTGATTTATAATTCTATAGACCATGAGGGGCCTTGGGCTCTCCATTGTGAGTCAAAAAACCTAAAGGAGGTGTATTCTTCTTTCATATAGATTCAACTAGAATAAAAGGATAATCGTAATCTAATTCAAACCCCTTAACTAGATGACATTCAAATTCAATGTCTCAAATGCTTTTGAGTACAGTTTTCTTTGAAGACAAATAATTACTAGCCACAAAAAAATCCATAAAAACCACATTTTATTGTCTTATACAACCCCTCATATTTTTCGTTATAAATATCTAGTGTATTAGGATGACCTCCTTCCTAAATAATAATCTTTACTCTTAGGTTTGGAAAAGAGGACAATCCCATTTTATGTTTTTCCTTCAACACATTTTTCATTTTAACATGTTTACGAGAATGGATGTTTTTGGACCAATGACCAGTATTTTTACAATTGAATAATACAAAAGGGAGGGTTTCAAGCTCAATAAACTTAATCCAAATCACTTATTTGGAATTCATATCAATAAAAGATGAAAATTCAACAAAGTGGCATATACCTATATTTATTCTAGAGCATAAAAATAACACTTCCATATGTATTCATGTTATCAATGGAAACTATATTCCAAACAAATTCATTATACCTTTAAACACATCATCATATAAGTCCATCAAAAGAGCCAAAATTATGACCTCTACAAGGATGGAATCAAAGGATGAGCCATCAAAATCCAAACTAGATCTTCATTCCTTAAGATCCAAAGATGCTTTTCCAATGACCCAATGCCACTACAAATAATGAATGTTAAATCCTTTAAACAACAAAAGGGAAATAAGAAGAAAACTTTGGGCATGGCCCACACATCAACCTACCCTGTAATCCTCCATTTACTTTCAACAAAGGACCAAACCACATTTGTATTTGGTCTTAATTGCATGGATTTTTAAACTATGGACTTGGTCATACTAAAGAATATAATCAAGTTAGGGATATAAATAGCATACTTATAACTGGTCAATTTTGAGATGATCAAAACTAGAGAGGAGCAAACTAGACAAAGGCCTTACCCCAAATAAATAAGACAATTGATTAGCATCTTTAGATTGGTCTAAACCCACTCAGGAAAGATCTCACACTAGGAACCCCATACCATGAGAAAGTCCTCTTGAATCCACTTTCATTGAATACAACTCATTAGTAGTCCTTCCAACCTTATCAGTATTTACATCATCCTAACTATTCTCTAAGTTGGATAATATAGGCCAAGACTATGTTTTAGTAGAGGTAGAAACCCCACTAGAAACCTCCAATGTATCTCTTTCTTGCTCTAATCCATTTCATGTCTCTCACATTTTAAATTTTTGATGTATTAATAGATTTGGTCATTATTACTCACACCCCATTTTGATTCATCAAAATTTGTACCCCTTTTCTAACCTTTTTATTAATAAATTGGGCTAGAGGTTGTACTTTTATTTTATTTTATTGTTCTATTTTTATTTTTTTGTTTTATTTTCTATTTTGAAATGTCATTCTTTTTGGAAGTCAACCCCATCTCTCATTTATTCTTCAAATAAAAATCCATTTTCTTAGTTAACATCATTTCATTATTCTTCATAGGTCTTATATATTAATCTCAATTGTAGATAGTACTTGTCATGTCTCTTTATATGACATCCTTTCTTAGCATGTCATTTATTATACAACACTCATAAAATGACATTTAAATGAAATTCCATTGGGTACTTTTTTTTCTACTTCATTAATTGGAAAGGTAGAAAAAGACGTAGAGATTGTTTGCAAAATTTCTTTAGTGTGTATTCAAGATCCATAGACACTTTATCTTTCCATTTATTTCCATAACATTTAGTTGGATCATATTTTATTTTTATGCTTTGGCCCAGTTGATCTTCAATCCCTGTATTTTCACATGTCATTATATATTTTCTTTCAAATTCCAAATAATTTTATAGAAGTTTTTCTTAAAAGCAGGTCAAATTTGGTGAGCCTAAACCCTAGTTAAAAACTACTGAATACAAATTGGACATCTAGAAATTCTACAAACCAAGTAAAACCTATTTTTGGGTAATCCTTTAATAAACAAGTCAATTCCAATGTCAATAGTCACATTTATTTATTTGTGTCCTACTTACTTTCTTTGACTAATCATAATAAAGCACATATAATACATGTGCTTAATCACTTAGATATTATAGCATAGTGAATTTTGATAAAATTGAATTTTATGAACTCCTCATGGAGAAAATTATTTTCTTACCAATGCCTTCATAAAAATAAAAGTAGTAACCAATCAAAATGTATCCTCATGGAGACTCTACTTCGCATCTAATTAGAATTTAAGGTTATTATTTCTAGGTTGGATTTTTGGTGATTCCATACTATTCCCAATCCACTTTAGACACCATGTGATATATTGAATTCAGATTTCAAAATTCCTAATTTTTTTCCTAACTTTATTCCTTCTTCTTTGTTTAACTTTGTTTCTTGAATTAATAAAATTTATGTTTCAAATAGTATGAGATTATGCTTCAATAGGTATTTCTTGCTAAGGGCATTTAGACCCCTAGCGTTCCATGTTGTAATTCTCATTGGTCCTTAGGAAAGTTATTCCCCTTCTCACCTTGTAATATTTCTCGTATCTTAGTTTGTTCCTTTGTTTGTCATGTTGCGTCCCTAAGCTCTTTGAGTGATTTCCATCCTCGTTTCAATTTTTCATTTTCCACAATTAGGTATTTTCGACCCTTCCTAATTAATGGATATACCTAGATTTTCCAAATTTAATTGATTTCTAACCTACTACGATTTATGATTCTTTTGTTTCCTGATCATCTCTTGTTAAAAATTCTTTAATTAATTGATTTTTTTTGGGTTCTCTTCTACTTCTATAGTCTTTCCCTCTCCCTCCATTTTGTCTTTTTCTAATCCTTCTTCCTTGTTGAGCATTTCTTCTATGACTCTAAATTCTTCCCATAGTGAATTGTCTTCTCTCTAATATTCCTATTCTTCTCCTAATTTACTTTTTTGACTACTATTTTGTTCTATTTCTTTGATTATATTTTCTATCTCTACTAGCATTAATAACTTTGTTTGTCTTTTGTCTTCTATCCTGCTTATCTAGATCAAACATATCCATCCCATTGTTAGGTGCCTACCATAACTTATAACTTTTTTTCTTTGGTCTTTTCCTGATGGTAACATTACTCCGTTGAGCCAATTCAAGTGGTGGGATACAAGGGCTCTGGTAATATTTTCTCATTGATGCTTCTCCCTTTCCTATATGATTTTTTTCTTGATTAACATTTTCCTCTAACTCCATTACTACATTCTTCTATGTAGCTAACTCTCTATGACTATTTTCTACATTGTAATCCATGTATGTCTCTTCTTCTAATAGTTTTGACTTTGTATTGCTTCTTATTTCTATATTCTTTTCTGATTCTGACCTCATGACTACCTTGCCTTTATGTTCTATATGATTTCTATCTACTATCATAAATTGATCTTCTAGATCATTATGTAGGAGCAATACCTCATGGTAAAGCATATTCATTTTTTTCACATTGAAATCTATTTCTTCTAGTGTTTCCTTTTCTATTTTGTAGACTTTGTAGTTTTTATATTTATCCATTGAAATTTGGTAATCCATATTTGTCTTCCATCTATACTCTGTATCTTTTACTCTTCCCATATTTTCATTCTGGTCTTCTTGCTCTACCTCTTTTTCGTTCAAGTCTTGGTTGTTTATATTTTATTTGCTCTATGATTTTCTATTCTCCCTATTTTCTTCTATCTTATCCTCCCTTTTCTCGATAATCATTAATCCTTTCTTCAAATTATTCTTAATGTTTAGATTTCTAATGTTTACTCCTATTATTTTGTTTATTTCTCCTATATATTCAGTAGAGGTTAATTTATATATAGATCTGTTTGTTATTATTTTTCTATTTATGGATTCACTTGTTCTATTTTTATTGAAACTAAAATTCTTATCTTACTTGTTTGAAAATGGTTTACTTTGAATCCTATTAGAGTTCCTAGAGATTGCCCTATTCTTTTTATTATATTGATATCATTCAATTCTAATGGAATGTTTGCACATTCCAACCATTTTATTTGTTGTATCTGTTGATTTTAGTTTTCATTAAAATTGGGCTCCCATGCTAAAAATTTAATAGGATGCCCTTTATAAAAACAATTTGATATTTCTATCAATTCATTCCTAATTTTATGATCGTGACATTGTAGACACCAATATTGATTTTCATGAGGAGTTATTTACTAACCTTTGCTCTATAGATTTTTGTTATGTTCCATTCCATATTAGCTCTGTATTTTTCTAGACCATTTCATATCATGTAGACTCCTAGATCAGAGCTTCCTACCATTTTTCTTCACTATACTCATTGCTAATGATAATAGTTCCAATGTTTTCAACATTGTTTGTATATCTTTGATGAGGGTTTGTAAATTCAATTTGTTTCTTTGTATCAAACTACTTTTTCCCTTGTGGGGGAATACACATGGAAACTTGGGATGTCTTTGTTACCTTCTTAGTTGATCTATCAATAGGATTTTCTAGTATAGACAGAAAGGATTTTTTCTTTTTTGCTAGAGCTTTAGACTAGATTAGATAGGGTTTCAAAGATCCTAAGGGTATATTACTGGGTTCTAAGATCTTTATGGGTTTAGATATCATATACGCTCTATACTTATTGAGATTAGGGATAGACTTATCTTCTTTACCTCCACTACTAATATATTTGGTTTTTTTGAAAAAGGCTTCTTGGTTCTCCAATCGCTGATCCAAGCCTTCTTTCCTAGTGTGGGGTTTTGAGATCAGCTTTTAGTTGCCTTGCTTTCTATACTTTCTATTTTTAACTAGCTTCTAGCTATCTTCTTCATTTCTCTTCTAGTTTTTGATAATTATTGCACTTCATTTTGCATGAAGGCTAATTAGGGTTTCAAAACCATTTGTTCTTTCTAATGTTGTACATTCTTGTTGTTCTTTATGGATCATAGAGAGTGCATCAAAACAATTTTTGACTTGCAGAGCACTTCCCCCTATTTTCTAAGATTGATTCATTGAATTGTTTGGGAGAAGTCCGCATCTAGGGTTAATCGCTTGCCCTACTTTTTTTTGACACTTTCATCATTTTAACTAGGTAGAATGGAACAATAGTAATAGTTTTCTTCCTCTAAATAATTATTAATAAATTCAAATTAAAAGGATTTTAAATAAACTATATATATTATTGACTTTTATATTACATCTGATACTTCGTTATTAATTTACAAAAAATAAAATATTTTAAAAAATTAAAAATAAAATTATAATTGAAACATACACAAACACTGTAATGCGCCACCAAGGGATCCAAAGAATTAACCTAGAATTTCACTAAGTTTGGTAGCATTTTTTTTTTTAACAAAACATGAAAGTAAATACCACATATAACTCATGCACAATAATGGAAGCAATAGTAATGTCCATGTGAGATTAAACATATCTTTCATAACAGGTTACATTCTTTAAGATCCTTTAACTTTGGTTTACATCTAAAAACATCTAACATACATGAATCTATCTGGTACAACATCCACATGAAATAATAATGATAAGTCCAATGTTTATACATTACATTTCAAATGCTCAATCATCCACTCTACATGTCACAGGGTATGACAAGCTCAAAACAATATACATATGTAGAATAAGGTACATCATCCTATTCTAATCCATGATTCATCAAAGTAAAGATAATCGCATGATACCTCATCATAGAAGACATATGCATTCATCATAAAGATCAAACATAATAACCTAAGTGCACGGTTCCTCCCAACCATTAATAGCATCATTAGACCATCGTGGGCCCTAGTCATCCCTCCGTGCATAACATTCCAAATCATCGAAGAGATCATCGGTGTTAACATAGTAGGAATGTCACTCCTAACATATATAACATCATATAAGATAACATCATCTAACATATGCTAATCATCAATGAAAGGATACATATCCACCATCATGAAGGATGCATCAGCCACGATGTCTCAATGAATCTCAAATGATAAGAGTGGAAAATACACTACCACCCAACCGTGTGGTACCTAAGTGGTCCACTCCTACCGTGCTGAGGAGATAATCTCAAGTCCCAAACAGGCTAACAAAATTACATAGTACAAATCTCTATAAGTCCATGAATCCTAAAAGTATACTAACTCAAAGGTTCCAGACACAAAATTCGACATCTAATCCCAGAGGCACACAATGACATGTAGGAACCTATTATGCAAGCGAGAGAGTGTCATCGCATTTATCACATACAAGTTACCGTGGCAGTTAGCTAAACTCCATAGGTCCATACTAATCTCATGTGGCCACTACTATCCTCTCATACTGATGAGGCATACTACAAAATGCAAGGTCACAACCATGTTTTCTCACTACTTCCATACTAGGTTGTACAAGCACTCAAGGCATGGGTGAGAACAAAACACTTATCTTTTTAGGTTCATTCAGTTAGTATTAGGTGTGAATGTTATCACTTATTAATCCAACTTACAATGAGTTACCCTGGTAGCCTCTTAGGGCCCCGACCCCCATTGCAAGCCACTTCCCATCACTACATGCAGATATCCTACCCTAAGCTCATGGAATCATAAATCGCAAAATCACAAAAAATAATCCATAATAAAATCATCAAATATGCATAAAATCATCAAATCTCCATGAGAAAAATGTTGGGCTCATTTTTCGTTACACCAAAAGCCATGATTGTTAGTGAACATGGAACACCACATAAGATAATCCATAATAAAATCCTCAAATATGCATAAAAGCATCAAATCTCCATGAGCAAATTGTTGGGCCCATTTGTCGTTGCACCAAAAGCCATGACTGTTAGTGAACATGGAACACCACATAATTAACCACCTATGGGCAGGGGAGTGCGTCGCATCACCCAACAATCTCCCCCTCGACGCACATACCAGGTGCTTACGCGGGTCAGGAAGGCACCGGGGAGATTTGAACCCATGACCAAGCCAAAACCAGGCTCTGATACCAATTGTGGGGCCCACTTGCTGTTGCAACGAAAGCCATGACTGTTAGTGAACATGGAACACCACATAATTAATCACCTTGGGCAGGGGAGCGCGTCGCATCACCCAACACAAACATCCATAGAAAATCATGAACACAACAGCTCTCTATTGGCAACTGAAGTATCACTGATAATCAAAAGTATCCAATGGCTCTCAATAACCAAAATATATCTCAATCATACTGATTGAAGACTCCAAAAATGGTTGAGTCAAACATGTCACAACATGACATCCATATTTCAGTCCCATCATGGCGACTAGAAAATAACCAAGGATAACTGATCGATGACCAATAATAATGGTTAAGTCAAGTGTCTCATACATAAGAATCTCAACTATAACAATCAGTAATCACATCCAATACATAAAGCATTCCATCACATAACCATGGTTGGGTTTACAAAGATCGAGATTAAAATATCATCATGACAGCACAATCACATAATCCCCCAAGCCTCTGGTAGACGTCCTATACTGGTCAACACTAGTCAACCCAAAACCCAAAACAATAGCATAAAGAATACACAATGCAAACACATGTTTTGGTTTTGCTAAGTTTACAACTTAAATTTAAATGCAAAAGTCTCGGTTTACGTTTCCAAGTTTAGAGAAAGAATTGGAGGAACATTTATACATTTTAAATGAATACAAATATTCTTTAAAATCCATCTTTCAATTATAATTTTAATTCAATACGTCCCCCACCAAACTAACAATTAAATTTCATATAAAACAATTAATTTAAACCATGAACCTTTGATATAAATAATTTATCAATTATACAACTATAAATCAAATTAATATTAATCATATTTACATATTATATACATACATACATACATACATACATACATACATACATAATGCATACATACATACATACATACATACATACATACATACATACATACATACATACATATATATATATATATATACACATATAAATACATATTTGAATATATAAATTATTATAACATTAAACAAAATCGAATTAGCAAATTTGATTAATGCCATTTAACCCATATAAAATTTTACTAACAATTAAAAATGATTACATATGGCAAATGCTATAAACATTTGCATAACATAATAGTCTGTCGGTACGTAGGACCCTGCGGTACGCAGGACCCTGCAGTACGCAGGACCCTGTGGTCATAGGGCCTGCGACGTCAGTGGTACTGCGTACCACTGCCATTGTAGTACCTGTGACGGTGGTACACTGCGACCACAATGGGGGCACGGGTCTCATTCCCCACCTCCACTTAATGCATAATATGTATATAATTATTTTTTAAATCGCTTACGCAATTCCCATTCGGGTTTTGCAATTTGGTTTAAAACGTTTTCGCATAAGGATATATAATTCAGATTTTAACAAATATATATTATATATACATATGTATATATATATATATATATATATATATATATATGAATATATATATATATATGTATGTATGTATGTATGTATATATATATATATATATATATATATACATACATGCAGAATTAAAAATATCACAATATATGAACATGTATATATATATATGTGTGTGTGTGTATATGTGTATGCAAATTGACAATATATATATATATAAATTTCAATTTTCAGAATTTCTCCATAAATCTTTGATCTCCAAAATTTTCCAATAATTAATCTAATGGGTTTGACTATGAATCTCAACCCTAGCCCCATGTTCTTTTTAAATCTATGCATATAAAATTCTCAAATAAATTAAACTACCCATATAGAGAATGCATACAATAAAAATATGAAATTCTTCAGAAGACATATGGAAGACACGAAGAAGACGAGGAATGCATGATGCGGAAATAGCATAAGAAAAATCACAAGAATCTACTCGGATTTTGATGCTAATTCACTCTTCCTGAGAAAACCTGCAGAGCAAGCTCCCTTCTTCAGAATTCTGGAATCCTCCAATGCTCCAATTGCACTCCAAACGCTTTGTCTAAGCCTCTAGGAATGCCTGAATATAAAGAGCTCTCAGGAAACATCTAAAATGCTTCTAGAAATAGCTAGAAGGTGTCACGAACTAAGCATGGGTCTTTTCCAACCTTCTAGATGAGCCATAGCGTTGTAGACAACATGTGCTTAATTGATGCACTAACCTCCGTGTTGTTGACACAAGAGAAATGAAAAGTGTGTTAACTCCCATGCAAGCTTATAACTCCAATTCACTTTTTATATAATTTTCAATTTTATTATTTATAACTTTCATTTTAATTTTTATAACTTTTATTATTATTATTTATTTATTACTTTATTATTATTTTATTATTATTATTAATTTTAATTTCTAATTTTCTTTTATTTAATTCTTTATTTCTCAATTAATTCTCATTTAATTAATTATAATCAAAATATCAAATAACATGATATTTTATATTAATTTTCTCAAATAATTAATTTATTAATTAAATCTATTTATTAAGACTTAATTAATAGAAAATTCACCATAGACCTCCAAGATAAAATATGAAAACCCATCATAGAGAAAATCACACAAACTCAGTCTAAAGGGTTAAAAATCACGAATTATGTCATCCGACACATTCGATGGGTAAAATATCCAGATACTTGTCTTACCTCACTAGGACAATTGGCTTAAAGGTTTGGGATTTGGGCTTGAGAATTTATCTCCCTTCTCTTATCATTGAGATAGTATAATAGGGTACGCTCATCCTGGCAATTCAGAGAAGTCGATACCCAGTACCTGCAACCTGCTAAAAACCATGCATGTACATACAATATATATAATGCTAAGCTAAACAGAAAATGGCAGGAAGTGGTGCATTGTGTAGATCCCGACTAAGTAGGTGACTACAACTGCCTTCCTTAACCACATCAGAACCCCATACAATAAGAAAACACGCACACCATACACATGCAAGTATGGGGTAAGTATCCATAATAAAATGCATGAGATAATAAACCATCTAACTAGTCATCAACAATAATTGAAAACAATATAAGGATCATCATGTATGCATGAAATGTAAAGTCTAAATGATCTCATCACATAACCACTGAATCCATAACATAATGTCTGCTAGTCTCAAAACAATACCACTAATCCATCAACATAAAACTAGTCCATCATAGTCTCATATTAACAGCAACAATATGTCCAAAAAATATGTGAATGAGGGCAGGCACTACATCCACCCCCCCTTAGGTTAGGATTACTCCTGGAACCCTACAAATAAGTAGGGATATAACTCCCTCAATCTAGCTGCATCCTCTCAAGTAGCTAAAGAATCATCAGTAGGGTTCCATTGGACCCTTACCTGCTCGATGGTTCGACCCCTAAGGGTCAACTCTCGTTGCTCTAGAACACGAACTGGCTCTAAAGCCAACTGCCCATCCTCTACCTGCAACACATTCCAATCAAGAACATGTACAATATTAGGAATATATTTCTGAAGTACTGAAACATGGAAAACATCATGAATGCAAGCTAGGTTGGGCGCTAGAGCAGGGTGGTAAGCAACCAGGCCAATCCTCTCTAGAATCTCGAATGGTCCCACAAAGTGAGGTACTAGCTTTCCGTATCAAATCGGACTCTTTTGCAGTCGCACTCTCAAGAAAACCTTATCACCCACAACAAACTGCTTATCAGTCCTATGAGCATCAGCATACTTCTTCTGCCTATCCTGTGCCATAGTCAAGTGCTCATAGGTATGCACTACCTGTTGCTCCATATCATGAAGCATCTCAGGACCCAACAGGATGCGATCCTCAAGACTGTCCCAACTCAAGGGTGTATGACAAGGACGTCCATATAATGCCTGAAATGGTGCCATGCCAATAGAACTATGATACCCATTGTTGTAAGCAAACTCCACCAAGTAGAGATAGTCCTCCGAATGTGTTTGCCTATCCATCACATACATTCGTAAAATATCCTCCAAAACTTGATTCACCCTCTCTGTCTGACCATTAGTGTCTGGATGATATGTCAAACTGAAGTTTAACTATGCTCCAAGCTCATGCTGCAGCGATGTCCAGAATGCAGATGTGAATAAAAGATCCCTGTCAAAAATTATCTTTCTAGGAATACCATGTAATCTCACAATGTCACGCATGAAGACATTAGCTATAGAAGCTGCTATGTAGGAAGACCTAATTGGTGAAAAATGTGCCACCTTAGTCAATTGATCAACGGTGACCATGATAGCATCATGACGACGAATAGTCATAGGTAATCCTACTATAAAATCCATGGAGATGATATCCCATTTCTAAGAAGGAATGAGATTAGGCTGCAAAAGTCCAGCCGGGTGCTGATGTTCTGCCTTAACTCTCTGACACTCAAGGCACCTAGCCACAAAATCAGCAATATCTCGCTTCATCCTAGACCAAAAGAACAAATGTCTCAAATTAGCATGCATCTTCTTGACACTTGGATGTGCTGAGTAAGGTGTATGATGGGCTTCTGCTAGAATCAAGGTGTGAAGCTCATCCAAAAATGGCACATAAATCCTCCCCAAATGTCTCAAAAGATGATTTGATTCTCGAACGTAACCTACAAACTTACCTTCCAAAGGTTTTCCTGAATCTATCTCTCTGCACACTTCCTGATACCATGAATCCGTAGGAAGTGCTTGAAGAATTTGACTCCTCAAATCCACACTAAGGGTCATCGATGATACCACATGTCTCCTGCAACTCAAAGCATCCACCACCACATTCTCCATACCCTAAATGTACTTAACCTCAAAATCATACTCGCATAGAAACTCCATCCATTGCCTCTAGAGAGCATTCAAATTAGGCTGAGTAAAAATGTACTAAAGACTATGATGATCGCTGTGTAGCTCAAATCTGTGCCCCAACAAGAAATGTCTCCACCTTGTCAAAGCATGAACTACTACTGCTAACTCAAGATCATGTGTAGGATAATTTAACTCATGATCCTTGAGCTTGCATGATTCATACGCAATCACACATCCATTCTACATCAACATTGCCCTAATCCCTTCAAGAGAAGCATCTGTACACACCATAAAATCACCTTCTGGATCAGGTAGGGCTAGAATCGGTGCACTGGTCAAAAGCTCCTTGAGCTTTTGAAAAGATTCCTCACATTTCTCTATCCATACAAACTTCTTTCCTTTCCTCTAAAGAGAATTAATAGGATGTGCTATCCTAGAGAAGTTCTGGATAAATCTGCGATAATAACCAGCTAGGCCCATGAAACTACAAATCTTTGACACATTAGTCAGTGTCGGCCAATCTAATATCACCTAAATCTTTGCATAATCCACTGAAATACCATCACCTAAAATAACATGCCCTAAATATTGAATCTCCAATTCGAAGAATTTGCACGTAGCTGCATTGGCATAAAGCTGATTGTCCCTCAAACACTACAATACTAATCGCAAGTGTTCCTCATGCTCCTTCTGAGTCTTAGAATATATCAATATGTCATCAAGGAACATGAGTAAAAACTTGTCCAGATAAGATCGAAACACACTATTCATCAAACTCATGAAAACTGATGGAGCATTAGTCAACCCAAAAGGTACCACTGTGAACTCAGAATGCCCATAGCGAGTTCGAAAGGCAGTCTTGTGAATATCTGCTTCCTTAATGCGAAGCTAGTGGTATCCTGACTTAAGGTCAATCTTGGAGAATACTGTAGCTCCCTTTATCTGATCAAATAAGTCATCAATCCTAGGTAAAGGATACCTATTCTTAATAGTCACCTTATTCAACTGTCTGTAGTCAATACAAAGGTGCAAAGAACCGTCTTTCTTCTTCACAAAGAGCATTGAAGCTCCCCATGGTGATATACTAGGTCGAATGCTCCCTTTTTCCAAAAGTTCCTCTAGCTGAAGATGTAGCTCACCTAATTCCTAAGTAGTCATGCGATAAGGAGCTTTAGAGATAGGCTCCGCTCCAGGAATCAGATCAATACTAAAGTCAATGTCCCTCTTCAAAGGCATACTTGGAATCTCACTTGGAAAAACATCTGCGTACTCCTACAAAATTGGGTGTTCTAAAGTCTTCCTCATGGGATCTTCCTCATAAAGATCATTTACCATAACAGAAAATATCTAACATCCCTTACAGAGACTTCGCTTCAATTGCATAGCAGAAATTATCCGCAGAGATATAGGCCTTGGTATCCCAACTATCTGCACATCATTCCCTTGGTCATCTTGGCACAAAATAATCTTCTTCCTGCAATCTATACTGGCTCTATGAGATACAAGCCAATTCATGCCTAAAAACACATCATAGGAACCAAGGGGTATAACTCGAAGATCCACTATAGTATTAAAGCTTCCTAAGCTAAGCCCACACTTATCAACTACGGAGTCTCTGGAGACCTTAAAACTTGAGGCTAGTTCCACTTGCCAACCATGATCTTGCTTTACCACATCTAGCTTACACTTAGAAACTATAGATGGTGAAATAAATTAATCTATAGCTCCTGAATCAGACAATACTGAAAGAGATATACCTCTAATAGCACCTGTGGTCTCAAACACTGTTCCTTGATGATCTGCTTGAGCTGATCAACTGCTGCAAAAACCCTATGAGCTCTACCTGTATTACCAACTGTAGGATCTGAAATGGTAGGTCTAGGTCCTAAAAATTGAGAAGCTCACTGAGGACACTGAGCTTCATAATGTCCAATCTGACCACAAGAAAAACATTTTGTATTTCTGCCAGATCCTCTACCCATAGGTGGTACATTTGATTATTGAAGACTGTTCCTGCTAACAAAAGACTGGCTACTCTGAGCTGGCTGATTGGACTGAATCTATTTATTACATTGAGCATTGTGGTTGTTCTTGGTGTTAGAACCTTTGTCACCACCTTGAGCCTGAGAATATGATCCCTTCTGTTGCTATGTCTGTTGAGACTACTGCTAATACTGTTTCCCCTTAGAAGAAGAAAACTTCTTGTTACCACCTAAATTGTAGTTGCCTTTAGATCCTAATGCTGTTGGCGCTCCTACAAAACCACCTTGACCAAGGTTGACACTTTTCTCTACAAGGATAGATCGATGTACCACATCCTCGAGGGTTTTTGGCTCAAATACTTTAACTCCCCCAATAATATGGTTATTCAACCCCCTAATGAAATGTTGTGTCAACTGAGCTGAATTTTCACTGAACCCTGAAAAAGACATGAGCTTATAAAACTTACGCTCATACTCGGTCACTGACAAATTATACTATCTAAGATTATGAAATTCATCAGCCCTTTGCTGTTTCCATTCCTCTGGTAGGAATCTCTCATGAAAACTCTCTAGGAATAACTCCCATGTAACACTATTCATATCGATTCCTAGCTTCTTCTCCTTAATCGTCCACCAAGTGGCCCCAAAATTCTCTAAATTAGTGATCGCAAATCTTGCCTTAACATTGTTGTCAAATTCCTGCATGGAAAAAATCCTGTCAAGGGAAATAAGCCACTGCTCGGCCACATAACCAGAACCTTGCCCATTGAAAGGCTTGACCTTGGATCTTCAAAGATCCTTCATCTGAGTGGACACAATGGACCTCTGATGATCCTTTTGAGGACTTCTAGATCTGGGTCTATGTTCTTGAATAGGAGGTAGACGTTCTAGAATAGTCTGCATCATCTGTCTCAAATCGACCTCTTCAAACTCAACTTGGTCCTCTCTACGGCTCTCTTCCTGATGCCTACTAGAGTGCTCTTCCCTGCTCTCTATGTGAGCTGATCCCTCATGGGCAGACTCATGGACATTGATAGCTCTGGCATGGCCTCTAACAGAAGACCTAGTCCCAGATACCATCCTACAGTAGTGCAAAGTACAATGACAATCACATGTTGCAATAGACTAAGTTCAGTTCTATGTTTAGGTTTAAATAAAATTTCCAATTTTGAAACTAAGTGTTGAAGTATGAAAAATATGCAAGTAACAGTTTAGATTCTATCTCAGTTCACCTAGTTACCAGTTTGAAAAGATACACTTAATAGTTCAAAGTTCCAGTTGTTCCAAAATACCTAGAGCTCCCAATGTAGAAACTCGAGCTCTGATACCAAATGTAATGCCCCACCAAGGGATCCAAAGAATTAACCTATAATTTCACTAAGTTTGGTAGCATTTTCTTTTTTTTAACAAAACATGAAAGTAAATACCACATATAACTCATGCACAATAACAGAAGCAATAGTAATGTCCATATGAAATTAAACATATCTTTCATAACAGATTACATTCTTTAAGATCCCTTAACATTGGTTTACATCTTAAAACATCTAACATACATGAATCTATCTGGTACAATATCCACATGAAATAATAATGATAAGTCTAATGTTTATACATTACATTCCAAATGCTCAATCATCCACTCTACATGTCATAGAGTATGACAAGCTCAAAACAATATACATATGTAGAATAAGGTACATCATCCTATTCTAATCCATGATTCATCAAAGTAAAGATAATCACATGATACCTCATCATAGAAGACATATACATCCATCATAAAGATCAAACATAATAAACTAAGTGCATGGTTCCTCCCAACCGTTAATAGCATCATTAGACCATCGTGGGCCCTAGCCATCCCTCCATGCCTAACATTCCAAATCACCAAAGAGATCATCGGTGTTAACATAGTAGGAATGTCACTCCTAACATATATAACATCATATAAGATAACATCATCTAACATATGCTAATCATTAATGAAAGGATACATATCCACCATCATGAAGAATGCATCAGCCACGATGTCTCAATGAATCTCAAATGATAAGAGTGGAAAATACACTACCACCCAACCGCGTGGTACCTAAGTGGTCCACTCCCACCATTTTGAGGAGATAATCTGAAGTCCCAAACAGGCTAACAAAATTACATAGCACAAATCTCTATAAGTCTAGGAATCCTAAAAGTATTCTAACTCAAAGATTTCAGACACAAAATTCGACATCTAATCCCAAAGGCACACAATGACATGTAAGAACCTACTATGCAAGCGGGAAAGTGTCATCGCATTTATCATATACAAGTTATCCTGGCAGTTAGCTAAACTCCATGGGTCCATACTGATCTCATGTGGCCACTACTATCCTCTCATACGGACGAGGCATACTACGAAATGCAAGGTCGCAACCATGCATTCTCACTACTCCCATCCTAGCCTGTACAAGCACTCAAGGAATGGGTGAGAAAAAAACACTTATCTTTTTAGGTTCATTCAATTAGTATTAGGTGTGAACATTATCACTTATTAATCCAACTTACAATGAGTTACCCTAGCAGCCTCTTAGGGCCCCGACCCCCATTGCAAGCCACTTCCTGTCACTACATGCAGATATCCTACCCTAAGCTCATGGAATCATAAATTTCAAAATCACAAAAGATAATCTATAATAAAATCATCAAATATGCATAAAAGCATCAAATCTCCATGAGCAAACATCCATAGAAAATCATGAACACAACAGCTCTCTGTTTGCAACTGAAGTATCCAATGGCTCTCAATAACCAAAATATATCTCAATCACACTGATCGAAGACTCCAAAAATGGTTGAGTCAAACATGTCACAACATGACATCCACATTTCAGTCTCATCATGGCGACTAGAAAATAACCAAGGATAACTGATCAATGACCAAAAATAATGGTTAAGTCAAGTGTCTCATACATAAGAATCTCAACTATAATAATCAGTAATCACATCCAATACATAGAGCATTCCATCACATAAACATGGTTGGGTTTACAAAGATCGAGATTAAAACATCATCATGACATCACAATCACATAATCCCCCAAGCCTTTGGTAGATGTCCTATACTAGTCAACACTAGTCAACTTGAAACCCAAAACAATAGCATAAAGAACACACAATGCAAACACATGTTTTGATTTTTCTAAGTTTACAACTTAAATTTAAATGCAAAAGTCTCGGTTTACGTTTCCAAGTTTAGAGAAAGAATTGGAGGAACATTTATATGTTTTGAACAAATACAAATATTCTTTAAAATCCATCTTTCAATTATAATTTTAATTCAATACATCCCCCACCAAACTAACAATTAAATTTCATATAAAATAATTAATGTAAACCATGAACCTTTGACATAAATCATTTATTAGTTATACAATTATAAATCAAATTAATATTAATCATATTTACATATTATATACATACTTATATATATATATATATATATATATATATATATATATATATATATATATATAAATATATACATATAAATACATATATGAATATATAAATTATTATTACATTAAACAAAATCGAATTAGCAAATTTGATTAATGCCATTTAACACATATAAAATTTTAATAACAATTAAAAATGATTACATATGGCAAATGTTATAAACATTCGCATAACATAATAGTATGTCGATACGCAGGACCCTGCGGTCGCAGGGCCTGCGACGTCAATGGTATTGCGTACCACTATCATCGCAGTACTTGCAATGGCGATACACTGCAACCGCAGTGGAGGCGCAGGTCTCGTTCCCCCCCCCCCCCCCCCCCCCCCCTCGACTTAATGCATAATATGTATATAATTTTTTTTTAAATCGCTTACGCGATTCCCATTCGGGTTTTGCAATTTGGTTTAAAACGTTTTCGCCTAAGGATATATAATTTAGATTTTAACAAATATATATTATATATACATATGTATGTATATCTATATATGAAGGTATATATATATGTATGTATGTATGTATGTATGTATGTATATATAAATACATGTAGAATTAAAAATATCACAGTATATGAACATATATACATACATATATATATATATGATTGCATATATATATATATATATTTATGTATGTATATGTGTATGCAAATTGACAATATATATATATATAAATTTCAATTTTCAAATTTTCTCCATAAACCTTTGATCTCCAAAATTTTTCAATAATTAATCTTATGAGTTTGACTATGAATCTCTACCCTAGCCCCGTTTTCTTTTTAAATCTATGCATATAAAATTCTCAAATAAATTAAACTACCCATATAGAGAATGCATACAATAAAAATATGAAATTTCTCAGAAGACATATGGAAGACACGAAGAAGACAGGGAATGCATGATGCAAAAATAGCATAAGAAAAATCACAAGAATCTACCCGAATTCTGATGCTAATTCACTCTTCTTTAGAAAACCCGCAGAGCAAGCTCCCTTCTTTAGAATTCTCGAATCCTCCAATGCTCCAATTGCACTCCAAATGCTATGTCTAAGCCTCTAGGAATGCCTGAATATAAAGAGCTCTCAGGAAACATCTAGAATGCTTCTAGAAATAGCTAGAAGGTGTCACCAACTAAGCATGGGTCTTTTCCAACCTTCTAGATGAGCCATAGGGTTGTAGAAACCATGTGCTTAATTGATGCACTAACCTCTGTGTTGTTGACACAAGAGAAATGAAAAGTGTGTTAACTCCCATGCAAGCTTATAACTCCAATTCACTTTTTATATAATTTTTTATTTTAATATTTATAACTTTCATTTTAATTTTTATAACTTTTATTATTATTATTTATTTATTACTTTATTATTATTTTATTATTATTATTAATTTTAATTTCTAATTTTCTTTTATTTAATTCTTTTTTTCTCAATTAATTCTCATTTAATTAATTATAATCAAAATCTAAAATAACATGATATTTTATTTTAATTTCCTCAAATAATTAATTTATTATTTAAATCTATTTATTAAGACTTAATTAATAGAAAATTCACCATAGACCTCCAAGATAAAATATGAAAACCCATCATAGAGAAAATCACACAAACTCAGTCTAAAGGGTTAAAAATCACGAATTATGTCATCCGACACATTCGATGGGTAAAATATCCAGATACTTGTCTTACCTCACTAGGATAATTGGCTTAAAGGTTTGGGATTTGGGCTTGAGAATTTATCTCCCTTCTCTTATCATTGAGATAGTATAATAGGGTACGCTCATCCTGGCAATTCAGAGAAGTCGATACCCAGTACCTGCAACATACAGAAAAACCATGCATGTACATACAATATATATAATGCTAAGCTAAACAGACAATGGAAGGAAGTGGTGCATCATGTAGATCCCAACTAAGTAGGTGACTACGACTCCCTTCCTTAATCACATCAGAAACACCATACAATAAGAAAACACGAACACCATACACATGCAAGTATGGGGTAAGTATCCATAATAAAACACATGAGATAATAAACCATCTAACTAGTCATCAATAATAACTGAAAACAATATAATGATCATCATGTATGCATGAAATGTAAAGTCTAAATGATCTCATCACATAACCATTGAATCCATAACATAATGTCTGCTAGTCTCAAAACAATACCACTAATCCATCAACATAAAACTAGTCTGTCATATTCTGATATTAACAGCAACAATATGTTCAGAAAAGATGTGAATGAGGGTAGGCACTCTACACACACACACAATTTACTCCTAAATGTCTTACATTTGAATTACATATTTTATCATCAAATTTTTCCAACCATGTGAAATTAGGGACAAGATGAAAGAAAATATAAATATATAAATTAAGGCCACATTTGAAGTTATAAGTTATATTGAATCCAATGTTCTTTGAAATGCTCATTAAAGATCTTATTTAAAATTAATTGGTACAATAATATAATTTATAGAACACAAGAAAAATTATGAAGGGCTAAATTTATAATTAAAAATTTTAAAATAGCATATCATACAAAAGGATAGATTTTCTACAATGAAATAACATGATTTATAAAAATTCTTTGTTAGAATGTTAGTCATCAATCATTGTTTGATTTTCTTATTTAATTGTATTTTTAGAAAAAGTTGTCAGTATTTGTTATAAGGGTATCACTATTTTACATAAGGGTACATTGACTAGTAAAAAGTATTTAACCTTAACAAATTTGTGTCAATATTCCTGCATGTAATATTTGTTAGTTTAATTTCACCATTATAATGGTTATTATGAAAATAAATAAGTTTTTTTATTGTGAAAGTATTTATATAATATAAATTTCAATCTAATAAATAATTATTAGGTTAGTACAATTACAAATACCTATAACCCCCATTACACTATCTTTTTAATTATAAATCACACTATCTTTTTAATATTTATAAATCTATTATCTATATCCTTATCTTAGTACCAAAAAATATATTAGTTACATCAATCTTAATACACTCTCTTATTTATTCTCACACTATATTGTTAGTTACATCTATCTTGATACACTTTCTTATTTATTCTCACACTATATAGGGTAATTTGAGAATTGACCCCATCACATCTCAGGTGTCTAGAGGAAAACTAAGATGATTAACCTCCTCCCTTGCTAGCCATGATGAATCTTCTATTGGCCTCCCTTACCATTTGACTAGGTATTCCTCATAAGTTTTTTTCCTTGTACTTTTGCCAACATGACTATCCAATATTTTCTCAATTTCCTTTATAGTCAAACTAGCTACTGGAATAATCCACTATGCTTCTACAACTTCATCCACATCACCTCCTTCATAATAATTTATCAAATATGAAATGTTGAATATTAGTGAAATATTCAATTGAATAGAAACTCCACTTCATAGAAATTTCTAGAATTATGCCTTTTCCCTACCTTGCATGGTTCAAACTTCTTCGTTTTAAGCTTATTATATGTACCCACTAGAATATGATCCTTTCTCAAATGAACCATGACTTTATTTCCAATCTGAAATTCCTTATACTTCCTTTTTACATATGCCTTATCTTTGTTCTATGTATTCATCTTTGTAATGTGCTACCTCACCTCCTCATGAATGTTCTTCAAATGTTCAACAAATTCTTCTACTTTAGCACTACTTATTTCTTATTTATCCAACTTCATTAATTCATAAGCATTTCAGGGACTATGCCCATATACAATCTAGAATGATGATTTACTAGCACTCCTATTGATAGAATTATTATATGCAAATTTTGCATGTAGTAAAATCATATCCCACCGTTTTGGTTTATCTCCAACAAAGCATCTCAGCAAGTTTCCCAAACTATTATTCACAATTTATATCTACCCATTAGTCTATGGATGATGTCATGAACTAAAATTTAAATCTATCTTCAATTTGTTCCATAATGTATGCAAATAATACCCAACAAATTTGGTATCTTAATTTGAAACTATACTCTTTGGCAGACCATGCACTTCTCTTAAAAACAACTCTGCTACATGAATAACATCACTAGTCTTCTTGCAGGGAATGAAATGTGTCATATTTGAAAACTTGTCAACCACAACAAAAATAGAATCATGCCCTTGCTAAGTCCTTGGTGATCCAAGAACAAATTCCATGCTAACATCCTCCCACAAATTCTAGTATAGGTAATGGCTTATACAACCCCATATTTTTCTTCACTCCTTTTGTCATCTAACATACTTTGTAACTCCATACAAACTCCTTTACATCTTGTTGCAATTGTGGTGAATAATAATTCTCAACAACCAAAGTAATGGTCTTATTTGGCCCAAAATGTCTACCTAGTCCTCCCTTATGCTTCTCCTTGATGATATTCTCCCTCATAAAACTTCTAGGAATGTACAACTGGCTCCCTTTGAACAATGTACTATCTTGGATTATTAAATCCAACCATTTTGTTTTATCAAGTGTAACAAGTTCTACACAATCCTTCCAAGCTTCATAAAAATCAAGATCCTCTAGATATAAATTCTTGAGTTCCTTGGACCCAACCATCTCAATCTGCATCTCTATTAGCAAAAATTTTCTTCTACTAAGAGCATCTACAACTCTATTAGACTTTCCATTCATGTGTTTCAAAACATATGTATACCTCTACAAAAACTCAACCCACTTCAAATGCCTTTGGTTTAATATTTCTTGACTATTCAAATATTACATAGGTTGGTGATTAGCATACAAAAAAAACTCTTTAGGAAGAAGATAGTGTCTCCACTTCTTCAATGCTTGAGCTATAACATAAATTTTTTATCATAAACAGAATACTTTCTTTTGGTTTCATTCAACTTCTCACTAAAATAAGCAATCGGTCTACGTTCTTATATCAAAACAACTCCTATTGTAGTACCACTAGTATCCAATCTACTTGAAACACCTTGTTAAAATCTAGAAGTGCTAGAATAGGCTACTCTGTAACTTTCTATTTCAAAAGATTAAAAGGTGTATCTACTCTTACAATCCATGAAAAGATCTTACCTTTGTAGCACTCTTTGAAGTCGGCTATTCAAGGATAACCTTCACTTTCTTTGGGTCCATTTTCAAACCTTCTATTGAGACTACGAATCTCAGCTACACCAACTCTTTCTTCACAAAACTACACTTCTTTAGGTTTATTAGCAACTTCTCTTGCCTCAAATTATCAAACACCTTTCAAATATGCATCAAATGCTCCTTCAATGTCTTACTAAAGATCAATATATCATCTAGATAAACAATGAAAACTTACCTAGAAATTCCTTTTGTACCTCATTCATGAGCCAAATGAAAGTTCTTGGTGCATTGGTTACCCCAAAAGGTTTTGACTAGCAACTCATATAGTCATTCCCTTGTTTTTAAAGCAGTATTCCATTCATATTCTTCTCTAATATGAATCTGGTGATATCCACTCTTCAAATCTATCGTTGTGAAATACAAAGCTCCACCCATATGGTCCATAATATCATCCATCCTTGGCAATCAAAATTTTTACTTAATTGTGATCTTTTTGATAGCATGGGAATCTATGCACATCCTCCATTCTCCATTTTTCTTTGGTGTTATTATTGCTAGTATAGGACATGGACTTAGACTCTCTCAAATCAACCCTTTCTTCAAAAACTCATTCACTTATCTGTTCAACTCCTCACTTTATGATGATGTCATTATGTATGTTTCCTTATTTGGAAAATGGGCTCCTATAATCAAATCAATCTGGTGATTGATCTCCCTTACTAGTGGTAATCCATCAGGAAAATTATCAAATATAATATCTTGAAATTTTTTCAACAAATCTACAACTTTTGTAGGTACCTCTTCTACTACTTCTTTTCCATCTTTTTGAATTAAAAATAAACACATATTATCATGCTTTATTCCTTTATGAAACTCATTTCCATCAACAAAACATATTCTAGCAGCACTACATACATTTTCTTCTTTCTCCTTCAATAGCTTCAACTTGTGTTTCACTTCATCCTTTGTCACAATGTAGGTATTGGTTGCCCATCATGTACAACATGTCTATTAAACTATCATGGTCTACCCAAAAACATATGACATATGTCTATAGGTATGTTATCACAGAGCACCTCATCCTAGTATCTTCCAATCTTGAACTTCACTTAGCATTGCTCACTGACCATGACCTTGTGTTCATCTTGCACCCAAACAATATGGTATGGATGTGCGTATTTTTGCCTCATTGGCTTCAACTTTGTGACCATTTTAGAAACCAAACTATTAATAATTCCACCATCAATGATCACATCACAACACTTATCATCACTGCTTCACCTTGAGCAAAATAAGCTCCTTCTTTAATCAAATTCTTTCTCACCACTCAGCAAGACTCTTCTATTAACTAAGATTTCTCCTCTTTCAACATCTTTAAAATGTGATGATCTAGCATCTTCATCAACATTTTCAACTCTAGCTTGGCCTTCAATTCTTTAATCCATCCTTCATTAGCACTAGGAACATTCAAATGGTCTATGCCCTTCTTCTCTATGGTGAAAACATTTTCCATGCAAACCCCCTCTTCTAGACCATTTCCCTCTTTCTCTCTTATCTCTATTATTTTGATCATGGAAATGATTGGAATTATTTTCCCTCTAGTTCTCACTACTACTTCCAACCTCATCCCTAGTCTTTGATCATCATTTTGGCATCCGTAAGATCATCTGCCAAATCTTCCATTGTGACCTCTACCACTATTTTTGTTATCAAACTTTTTGTTGAGCTTCTACTCTACTCATAGGGAAAACTAGTATGCCTTCTAAATACTGGTCATTCAAACTAGGCTTAGCTCCTCCTAAATGATTGAACTTAACCCATTAAGATATTGGGCAACTTTCTCCTTATCAGCTTCTACATGGCTAGTTCCATGAGAACTCAATAGAACTCTTCGCTATACTCTTGAAAAAATCTTCCTACTTTATTCAACCCTTGCATTTTCTTCAATAGATCAAGCTCATAATCCATCAAAATTAACTGTGACTTCATTTTAGCTATCATTCAATTTCATTTGGTGATTTATCTTTCCCTCTTCTATTTCACTCCAATTGGATCTTCTGCCACTAGATCTTTGCATGTCTCTTCAATTTCAATTTTATGAACTTGACCATATCTAGATCTTTAGTATCTTTATATTCAAAATACTCTTCTAGTTCATTGATCCAATCAATCAATTCCTCTAGGTTAAGATTTTCCAAAAATGTGGGAACATCAAACTTAGGTCTTTTTCCCAATCTTAGAAATGGCTTTAAAAGTCTTTTCCTCCTTTGGGTTCAAAATTTCATCTTCTACTATTTAATTAGTGTTTCCTTCTTTTCTCTCATCCTCAATTTCATCATCACTTATGGCAAGATTCATTCCCTTGTACATTTGTTCTTACAAGGATTCTATTTTCTATTGGAGGGCTCTAAAATTCTTAGGTGTAACACCTATAGCTCTTCCACCACACTCTCTTTTTGGAGATATTTATACACTTTCTTTAAAACCCTAGTACAAACTACCTTGGAATTTGTGATCTATCTACACACTCAACCCAAACTATGGTCTTGGTGTGAATGGCCTCATAGTTGGAAATATGTCCACACACTCAAGAATTCTACCTCTAATACCACTTGATGAAGGGCGTTCCCCTTAATACCATAAATATATAAACATAATCAATGAAACAACAAAAATTTACAAAAAATATATGGGCTTCTTATTATATCCACAAATGCAAAATTACATAATTCATATTTACAATATGTGTAGTCCCTGCCCTAGTTCACATTTTGTTATCATTGTCAAACTCTTTCTTGGTGTATTTTCTATTAATTAAGTCTAAATAAAAGAATTAATTAAAGATTTAATTTAATGGAAAGTTAATACAATATTTTTAATATTTGAGTTTATTTAATTAATTGGGAAATTAATTAAATAAAAGAATTAATTTGGAGATGGAGGTTATAAATATAAATTTAGAATGTGATAATATTTATTTAATTTAATAATAATATATTTAGAGTTTATTTTTAAATAAATGCTAAATAATATTATTATTTAAGTTAATAAATATTTTATCAATTAAGTTTCAAAAAATAAATTTAAAAGTGAAAAAGAAATTAAGTTATTAAAAATTTCATGAACACATGATAAGTGCAAGAGATTTAAAATTAATAAATTAATATTAAATAAATTAATGTGCATTATTTTAATATGCATTCACATAGGAGTATGCAAACTCTTGTGAGTTGTCATGTTGACAACACAGGAGTTTGCACTCTAATTATGCACGTGTTGTCTACACTTAGGAGTTAGCACATTATTTGAGCACATGGTGTCTACAACATTCTAGACACCTCATCATGTTTATCTTCTTATCATTGAAGTTATGTGCTTAGTTGTCATGCTTATCTCCTAGTTCTTTCTAGACAAATTCTAGATGCATCTTAGAGGCCTTTATATACAGGCTCTCCTAGTGTGTATGGACAAGCTCATATGCTTCTACAAGCTCATATGTTTCGACATCCTCATATGCTTCTACAAACACTCCTAGTCACTTGGGGAAGGTTTGGTTCTTGGAGGAATTGTGAATGTTGGAGAAGGAAGGAATTTTTGCAAAGGAGAAGGTTCTAAGAGGAGGAGCTTCTCTACTATTTTTTCAGGCATAGAAAATTAGCGTCAGTGTCCAAGTACGCACTCGTGATTATTTCGCATATTTTACTATGCTCTTTCTCTTCCCATCTTCATTGTGTCTACTTGATGACTGCTTGGATAATTCTTGTGATGAATGTTCTATATTGTGAAAATTTGGGCATGCATGTTGTCTTCGTCTGGTTGTGAGGAATTAGAAATAGCATTATTACATTTCCTTAGTAGAATCAAGATTTGGAAACTAAATTGAGTATGGGTTTGAATTAAAATAGAATTGAGAATTTAATTACACGAGGGTTTGAATTTGAAAATGGAATAACTTTTAAATATGGAAATTCTAAGTTGAAAATTTGAATGGTTGGTTGTAATTTTTCTACCAATTCATATTTACAAATGATATTAAATATATATATATATTTATTAAAACATTATTATTATTGGGGAGAATGATTTTTTTTAAAATTAAACAGAACTATAATCACAATTATGGATTTAATACATAGATGAAATTAATATTTATAAAGGGAGAGAAATTTGACATAGCACAATATTTATAACATATGTAAAATGTTAATTAAAAAAAATTTTAAATATAATAATAATAAATCAAAAATATATATATATATACTTACTCGTACCCCCACTCTCCTAGATGTTGTACAGCTCCAAACCTACACTGCGTACAGCGTACGTGGACCAGAATCATTGCGAAGGATTTGTTTTAAAATAATAATAATAATAAGTTGTGGGGGGGCGAGGGTCTCGCCCCACCTGACCCATTTTTCTTACCTCTGCCACCGGCATTGATGTTTGCTACACTGTACGTCATAGTGTACCTGCGATGTGACAGTGTTGTACAGCTTTTAAAGCCGAGCTTGGTATGTGTAATAAAGGATATAAGGTTTTTTTTTCTTTATTTAAAAAATTTATTAATTTTTAATGTTATTTAATAATATTTTTTTATAAATGTTATTATTATAAATTCTTATAAATCGACTTTATTATGTAAGAACATTTTATTATATTATATATGAAATGTTGAGTTGGGATGTATTATGGTGATGGTGATTGGATGAAATCCATTGAAAGGGTAATAATAATGTGTAATGGATAAAATACGTAGCTAGTTATATGTAATATGACTATGAGATCATTTTAATATATTAATAAATTTAATTGTAATAACGTTATTGTTACTTCCATAATAAGTTTTATTATGTTTATAAAAAAAGGATTTAGTTTACGATGTTAGATATGAATTAATGAAGTTAACATATACATGTTGTTATTAGGGAATTTTTTATTGGATATTGATTAATTAATTAATAATTACTAAGTAATTATTAATTATTAATTTGGTAATGTTAATGGAGATGTTGAATTAGTCATTAAATAATGATGATGGGCTATTATTTTAGTGATTTAAACAATAGTTAACCTTGGATCACTTGGAGTATTAATGCATCAAAAATATAGTTGATTTTTAATCTATGAAATTATTGTTAATTATTAAACGATTGATATTTACTGAATTATTATTAAATGGACTTGGAATTGTAGACTGTGAATTATATTCTTTATTAATTAATTTATTAAATGATATTTAATTAAGATTAATTAATGAGGGAAGATGTTAATTCAAGTTTTGTAATTTTTATAATATTGGTTTAATAGAAAATGGAATTTAAAAGGGAGCGTACTTCTATGTTTTAATCGAGGGAATAATGAGTTGACTTGTAGGTCAAATGATGAATCTTATACACTTGAAGTATACTTGAAAATGAAAAATAAAACCTCATATTTGGCTTAACCATGTGATTGCAAAAACATATGTTTGTATCTTGTTTTTCTATGTTATATGTGTGTTGGGGTTTGGGTGGTCCTAGAATGTTGACCAGTTAGAATGTCTACCAGAGGCTTGGGAGTTATGTGAATGTGATGGCATGTTGATGTTATTTGATCTCAATCTTTCTAAACCCAACCATGATAATGTGATGGTATGCTCTATGAGATGTTTCTATTTATCATTTTTTGATGTTTTTCAGTCTTCTTGTGTGAAGTTGAGGTGTATGTATTTGAGCCACTTGACTTAACCATCTTTGAGTAATCAATTAGTTATACTTAGATTACTTTTTAGTCACCTTGATGGGACTGAAGTGTTTGTTTTGATCTTGATGATGTCATGTTGTGACATGTTTGACTTAACCATTTTGGAGTCTTCAATTAGTATTACTTTGAGATACTTTCTGGTTGCTCATTGAGAACTGATGGATATTATGATTATCATTGGATGCTTTTTAGTTGCTTGTGGAGAACTTGATGCAGGAGCATCCAGAGGTGTAAGGGCAATCCTGAGCCACCCAAAAAATGTACTTAGACTTAATCTCTGTTTAATGTGTTTCCATTTTTGGACACCCATTTGGGTCAAATAAAGGTTCCAACTCTCACAGTTCCACTATCAGTGTGCTAGAAAATCTCAAAAAAATAGGAGCATTTAATTAGGCCATGATTTTGGTAAACTAGAAGGTGTAAATTGGCCAAATGAATGTAATTGTGATTTAGAACATTCCAGAAAAAGAATCAGGTCAAAAGGCCCCACGGTTTGAAATTTATTGCAATTTTTCGAGTTTTGGAGACCTCCTGAGAATGCTTCAAAGTTAGGTTAGGTGCATTAAATGACCTCAAAAAGGGCCAAAAAATGGGGGATGAGCGAAGCTGGTCCATAACACTATAGAGTGCTTTGAGAGCTTTCCATAAATGTAAACAGTTCGTCAATCGAAGCTACAGTTCAAAAGTTATGCCTCCCAAAAGTTCGGTTACCATTTTTGGATTCTTCTAGATTTGAGCTGACTTCTAACACGGCTTCTGGAGCCTTCTATTTGGTCAGTGGATGCCTACTAGCACTTTATAGAATGTATTCCTAGTCCTTAACCCTCTGAGGTCTATTTAAGGAGATTCTTGGCATTGTAAGAGGCAGTTCGGAGTGGAGTTTGAGAGGTACTGAAAGGAGAAATTATCTCCACATTTATGCTATTGTAAGCCCTTAGGGCATGTTTTGAAGTTTATTTTATCTGTACTGAATGTACTAGCTTATTTTTCAGTTAATACAATTTCCCTTTTCTGTTGTGTCCATTCTGTTCTTGGGTTGTGTCCACATCAGAACTAATGTGATTATTTTGATTATCTTTGTGATGCTTTCTAGTCACTTGTATAGGACTGAGGTGATTTTGTGATTTTTGATTTCATGAGCCTAGGGTAGGTTATCTACTTGTAGTGTTGGGAAGTGGCTTGCAATGGGGGTCAGGGCCCTAAGTGGCTGCTAGGGTAACTCATTGTAAGTTATTTAATAAGTGAAAACATTTACACTAAATGGGGATTAAAATGAACCTAAGAAGATAATTGTAGGTTCTTGCCCATGCCTCGAGTGTTAGTACAGACTAGGATGGGAGTAGAGAGAATGATTGGTTGTGACCTTGCATTTTGTAGTATGCCTCATCAGTATGAGAGGATATTAGTGGCCACATAGGGATCACTAGGGGGTCGGGGTCTATTGAGAGACTACCAGGGTAACTCTAGCGTGATTCGTGTCATGACACTTTCCTGCTTACATAGTAAGTTTCCTACATGTCATTGTTGTGCCTCTGGGATTAGATGTCATTCTTATTAGAACCTTTGAGTTAGTATACTTTTAGGATTCCTGGACTTAGAGAGTACTTGTGTTATGTGATTTGATATCCTATTTGGGACTTGAGACTATCTCCTCAGCACGGTGGGAGTGAGCCATTTAGGTTCCATGCGGTCGAGTGGTAGTGCTTTTTCACTCTTACCATTTGAGATCTATCCATAGTTGTCATGGCTAGAGCATTCTTTCTTGGTATTTATCTTCATTCAGTTCTTGGATCTTATGATGGATGTTATTTACTAGCATGTTTCTTTATATTGATGATTAGCATGCGACAGATGATGTTATCTATTTTGTAGAATCATCTTATGCTTTATTCTTGCATGTTAGATTTCTTTATGCATATGTAATAGCATGTTTTAGGAGTGACATTCCCACTATGATAATACTGATGATCTCTTTGGTGACTTGGGATGTTATGCATGGAGGGATGGCTAGGGCCCACAATGGTCTAATGATGCTATTAATGGTTGGGAGGAACTGCGCACTTAGTTAGTTGTGTTTTTCAATGGATGGATGTATCATGGATGTTAATAGTTTCATTTACTTTATTGCACTTGTATCATGGATTCAATGAGGATGATGTATCTTTATTTTTACATATTTATATTCTTTTGAGCCTTTCATACCCTATGACACGTACACTGGATGATTGAGCATTCCAAATTTAATTGCCAAGAGGCATTCAGAAAAAAAATATATAATATGGACATTTGACTTTTAACTATTCTTTCATGTGGATGTGGTAGTGTTAGACTTAGTGTTAATTAAATTAAATGTGACTCAACATCTTGGGATCCTTAAGGAATGTAACCTATTATGTATTATTTTAGTTGTATGTATGTTATTGCTTCAGCTATTATGTGTTTGAAGTGAATGGTTTATCTTTCATGATTAGCTATCAAAAAAAAAATTGTTTGGAAAACTTAGTAAAACTTTAGGTTAATTCTTTTGTATCCCTTGGCAGGGCATTACAATATGCTAACCCACATGGGCACCTTCATTATAGTAATCTACAAGACAAAGCTACAAAGTATCACCTAGAGATGTCCTAAACAATGTTTGTTCCTTTCTTAAATAAGCAATTTTATTTCGCCTAAGAAGGTTCTAGACACTCAAACTTAATACATAGGGCTGACAGACCCTAATAATACATATAGAGTTGACAAAATACACCTTTGACATTTATTTTATAAATTTCAAGTAGTCCAACTTTGGAAAACCATGATTCTTGAACTATTGCTCTGACTGGCTATTATAACTTCTTTTCAAAAGCCATATCTCCTAATCTACAAGCTCATATCTATGTAAGTGCCCATTTGTTGAGTTTTTGAAACTCATTCAGGGACTCTAAGGCCTTCAAAACCGAGCCTAAAGTTTTTATACCAAAATTACACACCTAAAATCTTCATTAATTTCACAAATGCATATAATCTAGTCATGAAACTCCACTAACAAGTTGATATATCTAAAATGAACCTTCACCTCCAAAATTAGAACATTCTAAGCTTGTATGACTGACTTACTAGCAAATGTCCAAAAACAACAACTATGCATTAAGACAATCATTATTGTCCAAAACAACTAAAAGGAAATATTTTTTGGGTGATGCAAGATTGCTCTTACACCTAGGATGCTCCTACATTAGATCTAGATGATCATTGTTCATATTTCTTATGTTGTTACTCCTATGCAACACATTAGTATTAGATAAAGATATTTTAACCAAGCCATGATATTCTTGTGAATATCTCACTTAAATATTTATTAAAAAAATATTGATAATAAGACAATTCAAGAATTTATTGGCTTGATCAAGATAGGTTTGAAGATAATTTAATGAGTGTGATAGAAAAGAAGGAATATCAAAGAAGTGAATCCTATGGCTAAATGAGAAGACAATTAAAACAACTTGAAGTGTGAGAATAAATAAGAGAATGTATCAATAGAGATGCAACTAATAAAAACCTTTCTATTAAGATAAGGGGATTGACAATATATTTATGAATATTAAAGGGATAGCATGGTTCATAACTAACAATATTGTGTGTGTGTGTGTTTCAATTATTATTTCATTTTTTTTTTTTTTAATATTTTTTTTTTTCATAAATTAATAATGAAGTATGAGATGTAATCCAAAAGTGAATTTTATATATATATATATATATATATATATATATATATATATATATATATATATATATATATATATATATATATATATATATATATATATATATATATATATATATATATATATATATATATATATATATATATATATATATATATATATATATATATATATATATATATATATATATATATATATATATATATATATATATACAATTTATTTTAAAAATTTTAATTTGAAATAAAAAGTTAATTTTATCAAATAATATTAATATTTATGCAAGAAGTCAAAGTTATTTATGACATTATAAAATTATAAAAAATATAACTAAAACTAGCGAGGAAATGAGTATTATTATTGGTGGAAATTAGTTCATTAATTGAACTCATTGTGTAATACAATTGAAAGAATGAATGATAATAATGAACTTTAAAAAGTTTGACATTATTTATAGGCATTCTATTGATGTGGCTATGAAGAACATAAGGAAATTATGACGAAGTGAATAGATAATACTTAACAATAGAATAAAAGAAGTGCTACTTAATGGAAATATTTCCCTTGTTCTAATATTTAATATAATTAAATTAAGACCAAATATACTAAAATTAATAAATTTTTATATAGTAATTTTATTATATCTTATAAAAGATAATTATTCTATATAAATCTTGTATATTTATAATTATGATATATACTTAGAGACAATATATTGAAATGATCGAAAAAAATTCAAGATGTCTACCAGTGAAAATTCCTAGTAGAAGCTAGTAAAGTGAAAATCACAAAAATCAAGAAATGCAAATTATAAGAGTCATAGTAAATTCTTCTCATAGGCCCTCCCAAAGCTTCGTAAAAACCCTAAGTTCTTTGGTTCAAAACAAGGAAATAATAGGCATTGGCCTCCTGTAAAAACAATATACACCCTCCATTGTGACCTCCAACCTATTTTTCCATTAGAGACTCCAAATAGATCAACAGTTTTGAAGCAAAATGATGCTCTACTTAGAAAAAAGAAGACACCAATATCTACTCAGACTGATCCCAACCATGAAGGTTTCATCATGCCACACCCATATTCTGAAACTAGGGTATCTAGCTTGCACCCGATTATCTTCACCACCAAAAAAGTAGATCATCAAATCAAGTATTTCAATCATACTAAATATGTGAATGTAGGGTTTCATCAGAAGCTGAGTTCCTCTGCCAACATAGGCCCAAATGTACCAAAACCTTATATTAACCAAGCAAGCCCTCAATTCTCCCCTATTTACATTCCACCTCATTGAAGAAAGGAAGATTCCAAGTCATCTGCACCAAGTAAACAACCAAACAAGCATTCATCTCAAAAGGTCTTCAAATCTTAAGAAAGTATTGCTATTATTAGTAATCAATACAGCAAAGAATGCTGACAAGAATGTCAAAAAGTAGGTTTTTCACCTATTGGAATGGTCCAACAACAGAATTCAACAACCTGATAGACTGGTTAGAGGATTTCTGCCAGCATCAAGTAAGTATTATTCACTTATTTGATAAACTAGCTTATATTCACTACTTAAATGAATTTGTTAAGAAAGATTTTTTATATCAATCAGACTATTTTTTTAAAGGAACAAGGAGGAAAAGTTAAACTTTTCCATTCCAACTTGGGTTACCCTTCAGTCGTTACCACTAGAATTAATGCATTTAGAAATTTTTAGGAAAATAGGTTCCTCCAAGGGAGATTTAATAAGAATAGATGTTTCTTTTGAATTATGTAATAGTATTAGACTATTGCTGAACTGTAAAGTAAATTGTTTCAATTTTGATCCTATTAAAATTATTACCAATTTAGCAATATATAATATTAAATGTCTCATAAAAGAGACTGAGATATTTTAGATTATCATATTAGATGATGAAAGCAAAACAATTTTTAAGGATATACAATTAACATCTGATCTTGAGGATGTCTTCCCTATGATTAGAATTACAAACCAAAAAGAACAACAAAAGCATGAACTAAACCTCTTGAGGCCACATCTGAAATCAATATTGGTAAAAGGAATAGATAAAGAAAAAAGTCCAAAGATGGTAGACAAGTCTACTCAATTACTCATCTCAAACATTGAAGAATTAGAAGCAACCTCTAAGGAAGGGCATGGAAAAATGAAAGAACGGGATAAGGAAAACTAGCAAGTATTAGTTAATGAGAAATCAAAAATCTAGGAAAAGAAATCTAGAAACAATAGTTAAAAAAGGAAGAGAAGCAAAGAAAAGGAACAAAAAAATAAGAAGATTTCAAGTTCTAGCAAGCAAAAAGAAGGTTATGTCAAGGAAATTAGAGATTCAAATATGGCTCTCATAATTAGTAATGCAAAATCTTCTCAGGATATAGTAGCATCAAAGTTCAAGCAAGTTTTGATAAATGCAACAAAAGATGAATCCCCATTAGACAGAGCATAAAAGAAACTTTCAAAGTTCTAGCAAACCCAGATCTCCATAAAAACAATAGTGAAAGTAAGGATAAGACAAGTAGCCATAACAAGGAAATTGGAACAATCACTCAAGATTTATGTGATTTTCTGAACAACAACACCGACAGCATTGAGGATTTAGATAAAGAAGTCAATGATGTGGATGAAGATGAGAACCTAGAATAGCTTACTAAGGATCTAATCCAAGTGTTCAACTTTGAGAATATAAAAAGTAGCATAGCTCAAAAAGAAAGCCTTTTTAAAAGAGTGCTTAAATTGAGAGGGGATGACTATTCCTTTGAAGATCTAAGAAAATACATGTTAAGTATAGAAGAGGAAGATAAAAATAAGAGGCATTTTTCAAATAATAAAGAGGAAGACAAGATAGAAAAAATCTCAAGTAAAGCAGAAAAATAGAATATTATTGCAGAATATATTCTACAAGAACTAGAACATGAGGAAGGAAGTGATATGGAAGGAAAACAATATGATACTATTGAAAATGCTAAAGTAAATATTGAATAGCTAGGTATCCTAATGAATCAAGAGGGAATTAAGGCTTTAAGATATGGTAAATCAAAAGTCAAAAGAGGAAGGAAATCACTAAAAGAACTAAGAGAAGCGGATGGATAGGCAAAAGAGTAGCAAAAGATCAGTCAAATTTTTAATGCAAGGAAGGGGAAGGTCCTTCCCAAGGCAACATGAAGATTACTTCCTAGAATGCTAGAGGCTTAAACACCCCTAGCAAGAAAAGGCTTTTATGTCAAAATCTAAAAGTCTTTGACTTTGATATAATTATGTTATAGGAGACTAAATTAAATAAGGATGAAGGCCCTAGATTAAAAAAGAAAATAAGAAGTTGGAATTTACATTTGCAAGATTCTAGAGGGGTCCTAGGAGGTTTAGGTATAATTTGGAATCCTAGGAAAGTCATCCTCAACATCATTAAATCAAGACATTCATGGATCAACTACAAAATTAAAGGTATCAAATCTAACTTACAGTTCGTTTTAATTAATACATCTAGTCTGATTCAAAATTCAGATAAGAAATTTTTATGGGATGAAATTAGTTCATTTATAAATGAATATAGCAATGAGATCATCCTTCTTGGAGGAGATTTCAATACTATATTAAATTTAGATGAAAAAGTTAAAGAATTACAGCAAATGTCCCCAACTCCTATAGATTTCAAAAAATGTGTAAAAAGTAACTATTTAGTTGACAACCCCACTAATAATGGGAAATTTATGTAGAATAATAGAAGAAAATATTTCAATTACATAGCTGAAAAACTAGACAGGTTCCTTATGAAAGGGGAGCTCGGTAACTTTGAATTTGATATTCAATCCTCTATTTTTCCCATAACAGGATCATATCACTACCTAATATAGATTGTCCTATCTAAACCTAGTAAACCACATAGAAACCATTTCAAATTTGAAAAAATGTGGTTTCTTGATCAAAAATTTATGAATTACGTCAAAGACTAGTGGATACAAGATAACTTTAAAGGCTAAAAAATGTTCATCTTTGTATCCAAAATGAAGTCAATTAAAGAAAAAATTCTCAAATGGAATAAAGAGCACTTTAAAATATCTTCAAAGAAAAATTAGCTATTGAAGAAGAGTTATGTGAACTTAATATTGAGCTAATTAAAAACGGCATGAATAATAGTTCATACCTCTTAAAAAAAGATTTACTAGAAAAGCAAGAAAACATCTTAGCAAAAGAAGAAGCTTTTTGGAGACAAAAGTCAAGAGAAAAATGGCTAGATGAAGGTGATCAAAATAATAAATTCTTTCACAATAGCACATTATTCTATAGGGCTATTAACAGTATAGCTAAAGTAAAAGACACCTCAAGAGCATTCACTAGATAACCCAAACATAGTAGCTGAAACCTTTGTTAGCCATTTTCATAACATTCTTAATAATTTTGATAGTTCTAATTTGGTAGCACAAACAAAAATTTTGGAAGCTATTCCCCAAATGACAACAATAGAAGACAATAAAATTTTAAACAAACCAATTACTCTTAAAGAAGTTAAGTTAGCTCTATTTAGCATGAACCTAGATAAATCACCAAGGCTAGATGGATTCTAGGTTTTCTTCTATCAAAAATGCTAGGACATCATTGGTCTAGACATATGGAAGGCTATCGAAGCCACAAGAAATGGAGGCTCATTATTATCTAAGATTAATTTTACATTTTTAACCCTTATTCCTAAAACTGAGAACCCAGAAAACCCATGAGATTTCATACCAATAGCTCTATGCAATACCATACACAAAACCTTCTCCAAAATTTTGTCTAATTGATTAAAACCTCTTTTATCCAAACTCATATCTGAAGAACAGACAGGCTTCATCCCAAGGTGATCAATTTTAGATGGCATTCTAATTATACAAGAAACTATTCACTTAGCCATTAAGAAGAAAACTCCAACTATGTTTATGAAACTTGACATTCAAAAATCTTATGATATGGTTGATTGGAGATTCTTATGCAAAACTCTAGAAGCCTTTGGATTCTCACACCGAAGGATCAACCTCATTTTTTAGTGTATTTCAACTACTAGATTTTTCATTATTATTAATGGAAACCCAAAAGGCTTTTTCGAAACCTCTAGAGGTTTAAGACAAGGAGACCCCTTATCTCCTTTCCTATTCATTATCATGGCCAAGGCATTTGGGAGAGCCTTTTCTAAAGCTCACAAAGAGGGAAAGATTAATGGCATTATTGTCACTAACAACATCCCCAACATTACCCATCAACGGCATGTAGATGATACTATTCTTCCAAGTGAAAGCACAATTAAAGAAGCCCTAAACATTCAAACCATTAGACAACTATATTTGGAAGCATCAAGAAAAAGAATCAACACCTCCAAATCTAAGATCTTTTTCATCAACACCAACCCAAATTTGGAAAAATAGATATGTAACATCATGGGCTTCAAAAAAGGTAACTTCCCATGCAAATATTTAGGAATTGAATTAGAAAATGGTAATAAACATAACAAAGTATGGAGTCATATCCTCAAAAGATTAGATTCAAAAATAGGAATATGGAAGGATAATTGGTTAACTAAAGCAAGAAAGATAACCAAAATCATAGCAGTTTTATCAACCCTACCTATATATCCTCTATCTTGCCTTCCTCTCCCAAGATTTATCAACAAAAAGTTAGAAGCTAAGTTCAGAAATTTTTTATCAAAAGACTATGAGGAGGATAAAAAGCTAGCTCTTATCAAATGGGATAAGATAAGAAAACCTAAGGAGTTGGGAGGGTTAGGTATTAAGAAATTAAACTATCAAAATGAACCATTAGGTGCTAAGCTAACTTGGTGACTTTTCAAGGAACAATATCAAAAATGGGCTAAGATCATGTATAATAAATATCTTAATGCAAATGACCCCTTTTCCATTTTTAGAATGAAAACTCTCCACAAAGGGTTTGACAGTTGGAATTTTATAGCAAAAAGTAGATCGCTCATTACTAAATACCTCACATGGGATGTGGGTAATGGATAAGAAGCTCTATTTTGGGAAGACTCTTGGGATGGTCATCCCCCAATAGATATTTGGGGTTACCAAAAAGTAGTAAAGAACTTCTCATTAATATCTAGTGAACTAAAGTGAGTGATTACAAGACACTCATAAGGACAAGTGAAGGAACCAAGTGGGTATGGAAACCAGTAGATAAGTTGGATATAGATCCAACAGTTAAAGAAGTCTTTAGGAAAATGATTCACAAAAGGAGAATTAATCAAGTAGTTAGAGAAGATAAATTAATGTGGGCAACATCTAAAGAAGGCAAGTATAGTGTTAACGAGGGGTATAGATCCATTATAAACTCACAAAAATGGGAAGAAGTAAATATCCCACTCAATCTATGCTAGGATTCTTTCTTTGGTTAGCATTTCAGGAGAAGATTCTCACTATTGATAGATTACAAAAACATGGTATCCAAGGACCCTCTAGATGCATTCTATGCAAGCAAGAAAGTGAAGATGTAGATCACCTATTGTATAATTGTAACTTTTCTCTACTCTATTGGGACTGACTTAGACAAATGATGAATTGGACTTCTCCTCTGCCAAAATCTCTAAAGGAACTCCTATTAGGATGGCTAATAGGACAAAAAAATTGCAATCTATGGTAAACTTTGGAACATTAGCCCATCCATCCTCATTTGAGAAATATAGAAAGAAAAAAAATAGAAGAATCTTCAAAAACCAAGAATTGTAGGTAGTTGATCTTATTAAAAAAGTTGAAGCTTGTATAATTGAAACACTTAATAGGAAATCTCAATTTGAAGAAAGATCCTTCTCAACATGTGATGGATTAATTAAAAATAATTGGGTAAGCATGATCAACTCCCCCCCCCCCCCCCGCCCCCCTTGCCCCAAGTATACTCAGCTAGGAATAAAGAAGCTAGAATCAATTGTAAATGGAATCCTCCACCTTTGGGTTGGGTTAAACTTAATTTTTATGGTGCCTCTCAAGGTAACCTAGGGAAAGAAAGTATTAGATGTATCATTAATAATGAGGAACATAAGTGGATTATCAAAAGAGCTAAATCAATAAATCCTACTACCAATAATCTTGTAGAATTAGAAGCCCTCCAAGAAGGTATCCAATTATGCCTAAATACAAGACTGTCAAAGGTAATTATAGAGGGTGACTCTCAAATTTTTATTAATTCCCTAAGAAAGACAAAAATGACTAACCAGGTCCTAAACTCTAGATTCGAAGAAATCCTCAATAACTTAGATCAATTGAAAGAATATCAGTTGAATCATATTTTTAGAGAAGGAAACTCTAAGGTAGATAAACTAGCTAATAAAGGTGCAAATGGTTTCAATCTGATCAAAATCAATAAGGATATTAAAATTAATTTAGACCTTACCTTATGCCCTAGTTTTAGCTCAAAACTAGCGATTAAACCCACCCTACTTGCCAGTCTTTAGGTTTCATATTTTATAAAGGCTAGTTTGTATGTTATAAAAATTCTCTCCCTAAATAATATTGATAGCACCATACATTATTAGACCACTATAAATTAATTTCAATATGAATCTAGACTAAACTTAAAGACTATACTCATATAGGCACATCCTTGAGATTCAGATGATTTACTTTAGATCCCCCTTTTGTGGAATGATTAGTGACTTATGAATAGGTAATTTCTAGATAGCAACCCCTCTCCTTCTAGATCCTTTGATTCATTTCTTTTATTGGCCTGCTATCTTTTCACATCTGGTCATGGATTCAAACATTTATATCTTTCATGCTGCAGAAGTGAGGACCATGGCTTTCAGAGGTAGAATTAAGTCCAAGAGATGGAATAGGGTCCTTAATCAGGTAGATGATATGACCTATTTAGCCATTAGTAGGGCTTTAGGAGAAGGTATATTTGACTATGATTTACCTGGAGAACTAATAGGGATATTATTGGAGCCTTCATTGGTTTCCTGGCTAGGGCTAGGATCGAAAAGTGGGAAATGTTTAAATTATGTACTAATGTGTTTGACCCTGTCTAGTGTTTTAGGTTGGAAGAAGCCATAATGAGCCTAGATGAAAAAACCAAGGTTCCCTTTTTTGAAATTTATATGGCATATCCTTCTGGTAGCCTTGATGTAGTAGTTGTTCCTAGATGTCCAACATTAGCTATTAGGGATAACATTGCTTTTTCTTGTGCATGGCACAAAATGGAAGCAAGCATCAACTTTTTGTTAAGTTGGAGAGGGATCTTCATTGACCCTGACAAAGATTGGCTTTTAAATTACTTAAACATTTTCAAGTCTTATATTGAGCCAGGTATCGACTTGGACAATATGGACTCTTTGGATTTTTGCATTCTTAACTTGGAGAAAACTGACAAAAAATGGAACTCCTTTGTCTTTCCCCTAAATTTCCAGTCGAAAAATCCTAATGAAATAGCTAAAGTTCTAATGGTTTTTAGAAAGTAGGAGTAATTTGTGCACCTTTGGCACACTTCAATTTGACATGGTTGTGAATTTTTGAGTGACTTCATGGGAAAAACAAGGTTGTAACTTGTGTTACCTAACCAACTAGAGCTAATGGCACAAACGGTTCAATGCTATGATAAATAGTTTCAAAGATATATAACATTGCTTATTTCAACTGAGTCATGTTGCAATTTTTTACAAAAAATAAGATTTCATTTCCAAATTAAAATAAATTTTAATCTTCCAAAAATTGAGATTTATTATTGTAGGTCTCTATAATGTGGTCCTTTACCACCTATCTATTTTTTAATATATTGCATGAGTTCTATAATATAGGCCTCCAAAGATCATTTCTCCATAGATCTTAGTACAACTTAGAGGCACAATTTTGGCATGGTTGTGAATATTCAAATGAATTTATGGTAAAATGAGGTTGTCACTAGTATTTACATAACCAACTAGAGTTGATAGCATAAACAATTTGATACCACAAAAAGATTGAAAGATATGTAGTGTTTCTCATTACAATTGATCAACATTGCAAGCTTTAAAAATAAAATAGATTGTGATGTCAAATGAAAATTAAGTTGAAACTCATAAAATGAGATATAGTATATTAGGCCTCCACAATAGGGTCCTTTGGAACCTAGTTCAATTCATTAATACCTTGCATCAGCTCTAAAATATGGGCCTCCAAAGATTATTTCCCAATGGTACTTAGTTCACCTTAGGGGGCACTTCAATCTAGCATAGTTGTGAATGTTTGAGTGACTTTATGGGTGAAATGAGCTTTTCACTAGCTTCCACCCATGAAACCAGAGATAATGGACCATAAGGTTTGATGTCATGACAAATGGTTTGGAAGTTATGTAGTGTTTCTCATTTCAATAAAGCCAAATTAAAACAAAGTTGAACATCCCAAAAATAAGATGTATTTTTGCGGACCTCCATAACATGGTCCTTTGACACTTTACAAATTTTCAAGACCAAGCATGAGCTACAGGATATAGGCCTCCAAAGATTATTTCCCAAATATGCTTAGTGCATCTTAGAGACAATGTGGTTTGGCCTGATCGTGAATGTTCAAGAGATTCCTTGAGTTAAACAAGGTTGTCATTGGGATTTACCTAGCCAACTAATACTAATGTCATCAACGTTTTGAGGTCATGATGAATATTTTTATAGATATCCAATTATGCAACTTGCAACTAAGACACATTGCAAGATTTAGCCAAATGTTTGTGTGTTCTTGTTGAGTTCTCGTTTTGCACAATGTTGAATGGCATGGATCCTTTCAAATCCCTCTCTTCAAAAGTTGATCGAGGACCAACTCCAAAGTTTTGGGTCATCTTACAACCTACTGGGTTTTCTCAATTGAAGAGAAATATTTATGTTCACGATGAAGCCTTTGTTGGTTCGAACCAATTTGATTGATTTGTTGTTGTCTAAAATATAACCACAAAAGAGATTTTTTTGTATTTTTCTATTTTATAATGAATACAATTTATCAATGCAACTATATGAATTCCTATTTTAACCAAGTGTTAGAAAATAAAATAACAAAGATAAGAGTAATGAGAGAATAAAGAAAATAACTTGAAAGGGAAAATTCCTAATGGACATAAACTAGGGTAACAACACATCTATAAATTAAATCATCAAAAGGATTGGGTAGGAAACTAATAAAATTAGGAGCAACTCTTCCTCAAATCTAGTGATGCAATTATCGATGGGAGCTCAATATAAGCCAAACCATGTTTCGTGTTTCATCAAATCACAAGTCCACGAAAAGTGCACTCATGTGAGACAAGACGCTATGCAATAATAATAAATGATAAACAAGACACTATGCAATAAAAATAAATGATCCTTTCTCTAATTTGTCACAACAACAGAATTTGTTAACATGAGGCAAACACCAGAACTAAAATGTCACACAATCATAACAACACAATAAAACCATGGGCTCCATTATTATTCATGAACATGCATTCACAAAAATAAAACACTCTAAAAATAATAACTACACTCAGAATAAGAGCACCAATAGCATATATTATTGCATTAAATAATGGCCTAGAGTACATATTACATCCATGTATTTATAAAAAATCATCTCCTCCCTTTGTGCTAGGAGTGAGAGCTCTTAAAATGAAAACTCATGCTAAAAACTAATAAAACAAATCTAATTATATAAAAATTGACTCTCTAAATGGTGTTAAGTAGGTCTCCACCCTTGTTTATATCTATTAATGGGTGCACGAGCCTTTACATGACACAAAAGAATGAAAGAATAAGAAGATAAGAAGAAGGAAGCTACTAGATGACTTGGATGTCTCTAGAATCTCTAAAACTAGAAGCTTGGCCTTCTCTAGCCATTTTGAGGAGTTGAATTGTCTCAAAATGAATTTTTGGTGCATGGAATACTCTAAATTAGGAATTGATAGTTAACTATCAATGCACTTTCGCTTCTTCAAAACTGTCGGCACACGTCTATGAAAAGTACACCTACACACCTTGGTGATAGGTTCCAAAAAATTCAAAAATCTTCTAAGTGTCAAAACTAAATTTCTAACATCTGGGTTTTCTCCCCCTTTAGCCCAAAATAATGCCTGGATGTTTATTCTTGAACTTCTCTATCATATCACCACTTGAGTAGCTTCTGGTAAATTCAAACCCTCATACTTATTCTTCACTACTTTTCGATAGTTACTAACTTCTACTCTTGTATCCACAACATCTTTAAGCTTGGTGTCCAGTTCCAACAATGCTTCTTTAGTTTTTAAGGCTTGTCTAATGTCATCTTCTAATGAAGCTTCTTCATATGTTCCTCTAAATAGTTAGGCTACCGATTACACTACAAAAATAGTGTTCTTCTACTCATCCTCAAAAATCTCAAGGCTAGCAGCATTGTAATATCTCCCTGCTTCCAAAAATTGCTCTTGAGCTTAGTCCTTAATCCATTGGATTTCCTCATGCAATCCCTCCATAACCTTATTAGCTACTAATGTTTTCTCAATCCAATCATTGAGCTTATCAAGATCCTCTAAGATCCCTCCTCATATGTAATTATCAAATATGAATTCTCTATTAAAATTGTTATAAGAGATTGAAATGGATATGAAGTAATGTTTTATGTTGTGAATGCCCTAATAAAAATTGAGATCAGTTGATACATCCATGTTTTAATACTTAGTTATTTGAGAGCTACTATATTATCTCAATTATTAAAACTCTAAAATTTCAATAACAATGATACAAGGTTTTTTCACCCAATGATGATGATGTCGATTATGGTACCTCAATGATTAGGTTATACACATTCAGATAATTCAGTATTCCTTAATTGGTGATGTTTATGATGTTTAGATATATGCATGCCTAATAATGATTATTCTAATATTTTAATCTAAATTAATGAATAAAGTTATGTTATATTGATTATGTAATTACTAATGACTAAATGTGTGTGTCGAAATTAGAAAGGGTTATTTAAATGAAAGATTTATGTTTTTATTTATCTGACTATCCAAATAAGTTTTAAATATATGCATGTGATTTTCTTGAGCTACTGATGTGTTAAACGAGTGTGCAAGATTTATTATCTAGAAAATCTAATGGAGAATCAGAACTGGACCCTATGTATTGTTTGTGGAAACCAAGGTTGAGCCTAATAAAAGATATAAATCTCATTATTCATATTTTATTTGTATCGTAAATTGAATAAATGTATCATTCTGTAAAAATTAAGTGTTAATGTTTTGTAACAGTGATTTTATAGTGTCACTTGACACTCGTGACTCGTATATGCATTTCAACTTGATAGTTAAGGTTAACCAAGTAACCTAAAGATCTAAGTGGAACTAGTTTAATTACCTTTTGGCTAATTAGTTAATAATCAAGATTAATTACCCTAATTAAGATTAGTGATTCATTTGCATTTTTTAGGGTTGTTAGAAAGTCCAAAATTTTCAAACTTTTTGATAAGTCTCTAATTAGTCACAGAGATCAAAAATCATGAAAACTAAGTACCTAAGGGTTGTGGGTATGGGTTGGGGGCATTTTCCACCCTCTAGCCCCTTTTGTTGACTTTTATGGTCACCCAAATATCCCATTTTTGCTTTATTGCAAAAATTGAATGTTTCAACATGAGTTGGATAAGTTAAACTCCACCTTAAGGTTAGCCTTATAAAAAAAAGTTGAGTTAGAAGACTCTAGAACCTTTAGGAAAGTTGGGGAGTTATTGCATTTTGGAGGTAATTAAGTTAGAATCCTATTTAGAGACAAATTTGAGAGAGAAAGGTTGTTCACCCAACCTCTAGTTTTAGAGAGTGATTCAGGATTGAAGGAGAAGGAGAAGGAAGGGAAACTTATCTCAAATTGTTCTGTTGCCATAGCCTTATTGTGAAGGTAGGGATCCCTCAAGCTCATTTTGTTCATGTTGTGTTCATGCTTAAGTAGTTTTATTACATATGTATGTTTTTGTGTTTGATGAATATGTTTGGGAGAGATTGAAATGGGTTTTTCTTAAGTGTCTTTTTCCTTAGTATTTTGCTTTGATTTTCAAAGGGACTCTATGGGTTGTACTGACATTACTCACCCTCAGATAGGGTAGAAGTGGCCATGTATGAGAGGAGGACTTTAGTTGGACTCCAACAGTGTAGAGTCTCTCCTTAGGATGCAAAAAGGGAGAGAGTAGGGTGTCATGGGCTCCTACTCATTAACACAAACCATGTTTTGAGTTTTAGAATTTAAGAAATGGAAGAATGGAATTTCTTGTGACTATAGCCCCAAAAGGGCACTTGTAGTGGTGTTGTGGCCAACATCTCCTATTGAAAATATTCGCCTTCTCCCTAGTCTAGTTCAATTATAAACCTATTTTCCATACCTACATGGAAGTGAATGTTTAAAATTGTATTCATGTTAAGATTGGTTGTCTCCTAGTCAATTTTCATTCTCTCCATGATCATCTTGATGTGTTGCAAACTTCATAAAGGTTTCCCTATTGTGGAGCTAAGAAGGAAATTCATAAATGTTATTCAAATTCAATTATGTTGGGAGATTTCTCCTTGGGATTCAGATCCTATTATAAAAGAATTAATGTTAAATTTATTTTGGAAACAACTACGATCTCAAGTTTTCTTCCCTGGTTCTTTCTTGAGGGAGTCCTTGAATCAAATGATTGAATTAAAAAAAGAAAAAAATAGATTATGTTCCTTTCATGTGATATTTCTTGCAATTCAATTTATATGCATGTGTTTATTGGCAAGTGGATGCAATGATGTTTTACCCTTTTCAGTGGCCTTCTTATGGTTTGAAATCGTATTCATTCAATTAGTGTTAATTAGATAAAATGATGATATATATTGAGTTATGCAATTTGAGTTTAAAATATGTTAAGAAAATTTGATGTTATGATTGGTACTTCAAGCATTACATTAAACCCCTTTGTTATAAATCAAATTTAAAAAATTATATATTACCCTTGCCATGAAAATATAATTTGCATTTAAAATTTAACACTTAGAAGAAAAAATGGGTCTTCAGAAAATTGTTCATTCTTAGAGCTAAAACTCTCTGCCTTTGTATAAAGAAAAAAATTAATCCCATTTGCAATAGGGTAGATTCCTTTTAGATCTTTTTATTACCTTTTGTTATTAATTAAGTTAATATTATGAATTAATTAAACAAAATAAAATAATTGTAATAATATCCATATTGTATAAAAAAAGGATTATCCTACCCTACCTAAAGTCTCGCCCACAAATCTTTTTGTAATAACTACTATGTTGTAAAACATAAGTGCTCCTCTGTCTTGCAAATGTCACCCTACTTAAATCTTCACATGGTACATAGCCCTCGAAAAAAGATGGAGACAAAGTAAAAAATGGTGGTTGTTCAAACAATAAATCAATAAAAAATATGCATAGTAAAAAGTTTAAACTCTACTTTGAAAACCACCCTCTAATCACATTTAAGAGATGTTAGACTTTAAAAGTAGTCCTTATCATGCCTTACATACTCCTTAGTAGTTTTTGTTTGGGGAAGTGCATGGGGCATTGGGTAGTGAGGAAAGTACATTGGACAGACTACTTGTCCCCCTTTCCAAGTGTAGCTAGTCATGTGGGGTAGATGGGTTAGGGGTAGTTAATGTTAGATAATAGTTAGTTGTTAGGAAAAGTAAGTTAGTTTTAATTTGTTAAATGTTAGAATTAGAATAAGTTTATTATTATTATTTTGTATTATTATTTTAGTTTGTTAGTTAAATAGATTGCTACTAAATTTGTATGTGTAAGAGTAGTTAGTATGTTTTAGTTGATGGGTTAATATGAAATAAAGTTAGTTGTTAAAGTGAATATGGGTTAAAGTGTTAGTGTATAGTAAGTTTAACTTAGAGTTGGATGTTAAATTAGTGGTAATTGTTAGTGAGTTAATAGTTTCATTTTAATTTTAATGTTAGAAGTTAAGATAGTTAAATTAGTAGTTAAGATTAGTCTTAGTTAGTTTTGAGTTTATTTAATAGATAATGTTGGTAGTTAGTATTTTGAAATTAGATTTTAATAAATTTTAGAATTAGATAATGTTAAATAGAATATTTTAGTTATTAGAAATTATTATTTAGTTAAACTTACTTTTTAAATAATAATTGATTTGTATGTTTTAAACCTGTTGTAAGTTAAAGACAAAAGAATTATTTTAAATTACAATGGATTTGTTTGTTTTAGGAATTAATTAAAGTTTAGATTGGTTAAATAATAATTAGATTTAATTGTTTTATGTTCAAGATGTATTAGAATTTTTTTTTAACTAAATCAAGAATGGAAACTTTATTTATAAAATTGATTGCTAGTTTAGAATTTAGATATGTTGTCTTGTAATTTTTGGAAAGAAGAATAGAGGGATATAACTATATAAATAAATAAATAAATGTTTTAGTTTTAGTTTTAATTTTGGAATATTTTAAATAACCTTGAAAATTCAATTCCTATAATTTATAGCTTTGAAGGGGTTATCAAAGGGCTCTTGCATAGCCAACTTGATGGTAGCATAGGATTATTTTTGCTAGGTAATATGTCATAATTGTTTTAATGATGAATATTTAATGTCTTGAATTAGTTTAAAATAGGTTATGATAATATATGGAATTCAATTTTAGTATGTTATGATAGATTAACCTTTAAATGTCAAATTAGATTCCCCTTAGAGATTGATCTAGTATAGTGTTAAAAGGGATAGCTTCATAGTTGACTTATGAATTTGGAAACCCTAAAATGTAAATTGAACTGGAAGTTGTACCTTTGAAAATTAAATATAAATGTTAATCAATTGACTCATTCAATTAGAACTAAGTGTTTCCATAGCATTAGGACTTGGGGGTTTCAACCTGTACATCATGTGGAAGATGTCCACTCTACATCTTAATGATATGTATTTGAAACTCACTCTTAATCCTTTTTCTACTTCTCATAACCATTGTAGTATAGTGTGTATTTATATAGTGGATTATTAATTTTAAAATAAAAAAAATTGTTGGTGTGTTTTTGCCCTATATTTTGGGCATGACATTTTGGTATCAGAACCTAGTTTCATGACACTTGGGAAATAATGGGTCCATGTTAAGTGTGGACATTTAAATTTTACTATACGAAGTAGGGATTTCCCCTTGCAAAAATTTGATAAGCAAATGTATTCCTTCTAAACTATGACAGTGATAATTAAACCTAAGTAAAATTTGAACTAGCATTAACGAATGTAAATGGTTAACCATATCACATAACCCAGTGTTAATGACTCGAAATGAATGATTAAATGCAAGAATATTACATTTATATTAAAGCAGATTATGATCTCATAAAGAATTCAAAATTATACTAAACACAATCACCTTGGTAAAAATGAAGTTAAGAACCCTAAAAACAACTTCGAATCATGTGAGTGGAGACAAGTAAATAACCTAGAAGTCTGATTATGTTTGACTTGATTTCTCATGGAAGAGTTGTAGTTTATATCAAGTATGGAGGTGATCTAGTAAACTAGTATTGTTTTAAACTTTTCAAACATAAGTAAAGGAAATATATGATCTTCATAATCTAATTTTATACCTTTGGGTCGAAATATTGAATAGATAAAATGAATGGTGAGTAAATAGCAAGGTAAAACTCGAAGAGTATACCATCTTACCAAGTTATTGGGATACCTTTAACCTATTAAAAATTTAAAATATGTTGTTCCAAGTAATCCTCAAAAAGAAAACAAGAGCTGATTTGGAATCTGCAAGTAACATTTGGGAACCTCAAATGATAGGATTACTAATGCGTGAAGCTATTCAACAAGAGAGAGTTAGTGAGGAATGTACAAGAAAGAAAGTATCTCAACCTACTATGAGGAATAGAACCCTAATCGGGGAATGAATCTATCTAATTTAAATGGTGCAAGTGTTATTTGTAATGCCTCGCCAAGGGATCCAAAGAATTAACCCTAAGTTTCTCTAAGTTTGGTAGCATTTTTTTTTTTTTAAAACATGAAAGTTAAACTACAACATACATATAGTAATGGAAGCAATAACATCATTCAACTGAAAGTAATCATAAACATACATAATAGGTTACATTCTTTAAGGATCCCTTAACGTTGAATTACATCTAAATCAACTATTAATGATTCCATCTAATACTACATCCACATAAAATAATAATGAAAAGTCCAATGTTCATAAATTATATTTCTGAATGCTCAATCATCCATTGTACATGCCACAAGGTATGAAAGGCTTAAAAGAATATACATATGTGAAATAAAATACATCATCCTATTCTAATCTATGATGAAAATTCTATAAGATAAATGAAACCAAATAGCATACATGATACATCATCATAGAAGATATAAACATCCATCATAAAGGATAACCATTTATCACAAACATAATTAACTAAGTGCACGTTTCCTCCCAATCATAAATAGAATCATTAGACCATCGTGGACCTAGCCATCCCTTCGTGCATAACATCCCAAATCATTGAAGAGATCATCAGTATTATCATGGTAGGAATGTCACTCCTAAAACATACTACATCATATGCGAAAAGAAATCTAACATGCAAAGTAAAGCATAAGATAACATTATCTAACATATATAAGGATATGTGTCCACCATCATAATGCATGAACAAAATGAAGATAGATGCCACAAAGAATGCATTAGCCATGGTGTCTCAAACGGATCTCAAATGGTAAGAGCGAAAAAGCACTACCACCCAACCTCATGGAACCTAAATGGTCCACTCCCACTACATTAAGGAGATATTCTAACTCAAAGGTTCCAATCACAAATTGACATCTAATCCCAGAGGCACAACAAAGACATGTAAGAAACCTACTATGCAAGTAGGAAACTGTCATCACACAGATCACGCTAGAGTTACCCTGGTAGTCTCGCAATAGATCTCGACCCCCTAGTGATCCCTATGTAGCCACTAGCATCCTCTCATATAAACACTTGGCATACTATGGAATGCAAGGTCGCAACCAAGCATTCTCTCTACTCCCATCCTATTTTGTACTAGTACTCAAGGCATGGGCGAAAATAAAAAATTATCTTATTAGGTCCATTTAAGTCAGTATTAGGTGTAATGTTTTCACTTATTAAAACAACTTACAATGAGTTACCCTAGCAGCCTCTTAGGGCCTCGGCCCCCATTGCAAGCCACTTCCTGACACTACAAGTAGATAACCTACCACAAGCTCATGGAATCATAAATCACAAAATCACCACAGTCCTATACAAGCGATTGGAAAAATACCAAAAGATAATCCACAATAAGAGCATCAAATCTCCATGATCAACTGAAAAGCATCCATAGATAATCATGACCACAATAGTTCTCTATTGGCAACTGAAGGTATCACTGATAATCAAAATAATCATTGGTTCTCAACAAGCAACCAAAAATTATCTCAAAATAATACTGATCGGAGACTCCAAAATGGTTGAGTCAAACAAGTCACAATATGATAGTATCAAGAATAAATCAACACTTCAGTCCCATCATGGCGATTGGAAATTAATCCAAGGATAACTAATCGATGACTCAAAAATGGTTAAGTCAAGTGTCTCAAATATATATAATTCAGCTTCACTCAAGAAGACTAATGAGCAATAACAATCAGTGAATACAACATCTCATAGAGCATACCATCACATTACCATGGTTGGGTTTATAAAGAATCAAGATCAAAAGATATCATCATGACATCATAATCATAACCCCCAAGCCTCTAGTAGACATCCTATATCTGGTCAACAACTCGTCAACCTAAAAACCCAAAACAGGAAGCATAAAGAAAACACAAAATGCAAGCACAAGTTGGGTTTGTTTGAATTACTAATTTTGGAGGTCTAAGTTTTCATTTTCAAATGTATAAGATTCTATGTTTAATCTCAAAGTCAATCCATTTATCTCTTTGAAACATAAAATTTTCATTATTTTAAAACAATTTCCTACAATAATTTGAAGATAATTACTTGTCTATAACATTTTCATTCTTCCTCAAAATCAATGCCATCCATCAATTTCCCTAAAAGCATCTCCCAATATTTAAATTTTAAGATTAAGACTTATCACCTTACAATTAAGTGACCCACAAATTCCCTGAATTCACTATTATCGATTAAACAATTAAAACTCTATTATCAATTAAATTTAATTAATTCTACGATTAAATTAACTAGTAGCTATGTCAATAACTAAAAGATTATCAGCTGATGATAATTTTGTATATTAAGAGTCAACTATGTTTCATTCCATTAATGTTCAAATTAATACTTTAATAATAACAAGTTATAACAATCTCATTAATAAATTTCCAATACCAGACATTAATATCTCAAATAAATTCCTCCTATGTGCGTTGATTAATAAATCAATTAATTAATACTCCTCCAATTATTAACCAATTCTAATTGATTAATATCTTTTACAAAACTTCAATCATTAATTAATCTCAACTTAATTAACTCTAATCGAATTAATTAATAACTATTTAAACCATTTATACTATTATTTACTTAATAATTTACTAGACCTAACAAACATTAATAAATAATAAACTCAATTTCTTCTCTTGAGAATCCTCAAAATAACAACTTAAATATTTCTAAATTCTAATTAAAAATGATTAAGTTAAAACTAAATTATTTATTTAAATTCTAATTAACTTGAATATAAAAATTTCATTGATATTATATATATATATATATATATATAACATATGACAATTTTTAATATCTAATATTATTAATCACATATGAAATTGAATTAAAAACTCAAATCATATCATAGCCTTTAACCAGTGCCGATATATCAAATGGTATATTATACATACCCGCAACTCATTTTTTGAAGTCGTTGTTGCAGAGACAGGGCTATGAACTAGCAGTTGCTGCCGCAATCAACCCTGCAAGCGCAATCGTAGCTACGATTGCATCAGCGAGCTGTTACGCTAGTGCATATATATACATATGAAGGGTGGGGTGGGGTGAAACCCCTGTCCCCCATTATATTTTAAAAAAATTTTTTATATGATTTCAAACAACATTTTTTTATAAAACATTTCTACCATATTCGATCTGGATTTTGAATATATATCTGAATATTATAACCAATGTTTATATATATATATATAAGTAAGTAAGTATGTATGTATATATGTATGTATGTATATGTATGTATGTATGTATATATATATGTATGTATGTATATATATATATATATATATATGTATGTATATATAAAGACATATACATATATGTATGTATATATATATATGTATGTATATATATATATGTAAATATAGATATATACATATATATACATGTATATATACATGTATATATATATATATGTATATGTATATATACATATATGTATATGTATATATGTATATATGTGTGTGTATATATATATCTATGTATATATATATAGACATATGTATATATGTATATATGTGTATATATATATATACACGCAGTTGGTTATCAAGCATGATTGCATTATTTAATAACCATATATATATATATATATATATATATATATATATATATATTAAAAGAGAACATAGACCTAGCTTTAAACAAAAAGGGCTTTCCAATTCGATGAATTAGGAATTTCTTCTAAATAGTAATTGTTCTCTAAATTTACCCATTAATTTAAATAGGTTTGTTCATATGCATCTGAAAACCCTAACCCTATAGTTTCCTCAGATCCATGCATATGAAAATTTCTTTAACTACCCATGACAAAATGCATATAACCAAGATATGAAAATCCTCAGAAAGCATTTAGAAGACATGAAGAAGACAGGAAGTGTAAGAAGCAAAAATAACATAGGCAAAATCAAAAGTATCTACTTGGACACTGATGCTAATTCGCTTCTCCTCAAAAATTGCAGAGCAAGCTCCTTCCTTCTCCCACATTCCCAAGTCCTCCAAACACGCTCTCTAAGCTTCTAGGATGCCTGAATATAAAGAACTCTCAGGAAGCACCTAGAATGTCTCTAGAAACAACTAAGAGGTGTTGACAACTAAGCATGAGTCTTTTCCAACCTTCTAGATGAGTCACAAGGTTGTAGACACCATGTGCTTAATTTGTGCACTAATTCATGTGTTGTTGACATATGTGCAATCAAGAGGTGTGTTTACTCCTAGGTATACTTATAACTTTTATTTCAATTCTTTTATTATTTCTATTTTTATTATTTATTTATTATTTTAATATTTTTAATTTTTAATTTCTTTTATTTAATTCTTTTTCTCAATTAATTCCCCATTTAATTAATTAAAATCAAAATATCTAAAGATCATGATATTATATTAATTTTCCCCAAAATAATTAAATCTTTTAATTCTAGACTTAATTAATAGAATATTCTCCAAAGACCTCCAAAATAAAATATGAAAACTCATCATAGAACAATCCACACAAAATTAGTCTAAAGGGTTAAAATCACGAATTATGTCATCCGACACATTTGGAAGGTAAAATATCTCAAATACTTGTCCTACCTCACTAGGACAAATGGTTTAAGGGCTTAGGATTTGGACTTGAGAATTTATCTCCCCTTTCTTACCATTGAGATAGTGCAATAGGGTACGCTCATATTGGCAATTCAGGGAAGTCGATACCCGATACCTGTAACCTACATAAAATCCATGCATGTACATACAATATATATATATATATATATATATATATATATATATATATATATATATATATATATATATATATGCTAAGCTAAATAGGCAATGGCAAGAAGTGGTGTATCGTGTAGATCCTAACTAGCAGGTGACTACAACTCCCTTCCTTATCCGCATCAAAAATTTCATACAATAAGAGAAAAAATACACACACCATACACATACAAGTATGGGGTAAGTATCCATAAGAAAACATATGTGATAACAAACCATCTAACTAATCATCATCAATAACTAAAAATAATGTAATAATCATCATGCATACATGAAATGTAGAGTCTAAATAATCACATCATATATCAACTGAATCTGTAACAATATCTGATAATCTCAAAATAATGTTACTAATAATCATCAACATAAAACTAGCCCTAAAAGAGTTTGACAATGATAACAAAAATGTGACCTAAGGGTAGGCACTACATCCACCCCCTCTAGAATTAGGCTTACTTTTGGAAGCTTACATGAATGATAATATTGAAGAACTCACTATGTGGGTCCCATTGAACCCTTTTCCCCTATAGGAGGATATGATTCCACTGAGGACACCACAACACACTTAGAGCAATATGATTCTAGTTTAATAGTAAATCAAAAACCACATTGATTCAACATTTGTCCTTAATAAACTACTAAAATATATCTCCTAAACACTCTAAACAAGAGCAACATAATCCTCACAAAGATAATCAAAGGCATACTACCTTAAAACATAGATAAAAGATACATACATTTTGAAAACAGAATAAGTTTCAATTTTTAATTTTGCCCATGTTTAGGTTTTCAGTATAATTTCAGGTTTGAAACCTAAGTGTTGAAGTATAAAAAATATGCAAGTAACAGTTCAAGTTTTCGTTTCAAAATACTCAGAGCTCCCAATGTAGAAACTCTGGCTCTGATACCAAATGTAATGCCCCACCAAGGGATCCAAAAAACTAACCCTAAGTTTCTCTAAGTTTGGTAGCCTTTTTTTTTTAAACATGAAAGTTAAACTACAACATACATATAGTAACGGAAGCAATAACATCATTCAACTGAAAGTAATCATAAACATACATAATAGATTTCATTCTTTAAGGATCCCTTAATGTTGAATTACATCTAAATTAACTATTAATGATTCCATCTAATACTACATCCACATAAAATAATAATGAAAAGTCCAATGTCCATAAATTACATTTCTGAATGCTCAATCATTCATTGTACATGCCACAGGGTATGAAAGGCTTAAAAGAATATACATATGTGAAATAAAATACATCATCCTATTCTAATCCATGATGCAAATGCTATAAGATAAATGAAACCAAATACCATACATGATACATCATCATAGAAGATATAAACATCCATCATAAAGAATAACCATTTATCACAAACATAATTAACTAAGTGCATGGTTCCTCCCAACCGTAAATAGCATCATTAGACCATCATGGCCCTAGCCATCCCTCCATGTGTAACATCCAAAATCATCAAAGAGATCGTCGATATTATCAAGGTAGGAATGTCACTCCTAAAACATACTACATCATATGCAAAAAAGAAATCTAACATGCAAAGTAAAGCATAAGATAACATTATCTAACATATATAAGTATACATGTCCACCACCATAATGCATAAACAAAATGAAGATAGATGCCACAAAGAATGCATTAGCCACGGTGTCTCAAACGGATCTCAAATGGTGAGAGTGAAAAAGCACTACCACTTGACCACGTGGAACCTAAATGGTCCACTCCCACCATGCGGAGGAGATAATCTCAAGTCCCAAACAGGATATCAAAAAACAAAGAACAAGTACTTTCTAAGTCTAGGAATCCTAAAAGTATACTAACTCAAAGGTTCCAATCACAAATTGACATCTAATCCCAGAGGCACAACAAAGACATGTCGGAAACCTACTATGCAAGCGAGAAACTATCATCGCACGGATCACCCTAGAGTTACCCTGGTAGTCTCCCAATAGACCCCAGCCTCCTAGTGATCCCTATGTGGCCACTAGTATCCTCTCATATAGACGAGGCATACTACAGAATGCAAGTTCATAACCAAGCGTTCTCTCTACTCCCATCCTAGTATGTACTATCACTCGAGGCATGGGCGAGAACAAACAATTATCTTATTAAGTCCATTTAAGTCAGTATTAGGTGTAATATTTTCACTTATTAAAATAACTTACAATGAGTTACCTTGGCAGCCTCTTAGGGCCTCAGGCCCCATTGCAAGCCACTTCCCAACACTACAAGTAGATAAACTACCCTAAGCACATAGAATCATAAATCACAAAATCACCATAGTCCTATACAAGCGACTAGACAAATACCAAAAGATAATCCACAATAAGAGCATCAAATCTCCATGAGTAACTAAAAAGCATCCATAGATAATCATGACCACAACAGTTCTCTATTGGCAACTGAAGGTATTATTGATAATCACAATAATCATTGGTTCTTAACAAGCAACCAAAAAGTATCTCAAAATAATACTGATCGGAGACTCCAAAATGGTTGAGTCAAACATGTCACAACATGACAGCATCAAGAATAAATCAACACTTCAGTCCCATCATGGCGACTGGAAAGTAATCCAAGGATAACTGATCGATGACTCAAAAATGGTTAAGTCAAGTGTCTCAGATACATATAACTCAGCTTCACTCAAAAAGATTGATGAGCAATAACAATCAGTGAATACAACATCTCATAGAGCATACCATCACATTACCATGGTTGGGTTTAGAAAGAATCAAGATCAAAAGATATCATCATGACATCACAATCATAACCCTCGAGCCTCTATTAGACATCCTATAACTGGTCAACAACTAGTCAACCCAAAAACCCAAAACAGGAAGCATAAAGAAAACACAAATGCAAGCACAATTTGGGTTTGTTTAAATTACTAAGTTTGGAGGTCTCAATTTTCATTTTCAAATGTATAAGATTCTATGTTTAATCTCCAAGTCAATCCATTTATCTCTTTGAAACATAAATTTTTCATGATATTAAAACAATTTCCTAGAATAATTTGAAGATAATTACTTGTCTATAACATTTTCATTCTTTCTCAAAATCAATGTCATCCATTAATTTCCTTAAAAGCGTCTCCTAATATTTAAATTTTAAGATTAAGACTTATCACCTTACAATTAAGTGACCTACAAATTCTCTGAATTCGTTATTATCGATTAAACAATTAAAACTCTATTATCAATTAAATTTAATTAATTCTATGATTAAATTAACTAGTAGCTATGTCAATAACTACAAGATTATC